>JAMKCH010053713.1:0-52376 GCA_023653785.1 Ophioderma brevispina
TCAGAAATGTTTATCCTTTTGATGTTATGAACAAAAGGGTCTTAAATATAATTTCAAACAAATCAGATAACGTTACAAAGGAAAATTATTAAAACAACATCAAGGATCATCCCTCTCGACCAATGCAGTAGCAAGCAATTTTCAGCTAACCCGCTAGTAGTACTGCGCAGTACAGCGTGTGGGGGGAACCCTGGGCAATTGTCATTTTTTTAAAGGCCTACCGTTAATTTGGCTAAATCAAGAAAATCGAAAAAAATCAACCAAAATAAAATTTTTGAATGTCTGTACCAAGTATAGTTATCTAACATAACCCTACAAATTTATGATAGACCAGAAGCAACCAAAATAAGGACAAATCATAATTTTAGTCATTACTATTCCATATGGACACTTACAAGCAAACACATAATTAAACATGAGATTGAGAGATTTCTATCTTGGAACACTGCCTTTTCTTCCGCTTCGCCAATTCTTCATTTGATAAAGTAACTAAACGAGAATGCTAACACATCCTCACTTTTGAGCTAGGAACTGCAAATTTCCAATATTTTGACTCTTTGGAAAATCACTGATAGTGTCTTTAAGTTTCAATTCACAGAGCTAACAAACGGTCTATGGTAGTGCCATTATAACATTTCCCAATGTTTCACATTTAACTTTACTACCGCAACAGCCCATTTATGATGGATGTTCACAAAAGATTGAACCACAGGTGGGCAACATTAAATGTAAAATGTACTTTTTTTCAATATACCGTACCGTTCAAGTACAACTTGTGCGTGGCGAGAACCATGTACTATTGTCACAAAATTCAAATTTAGCCAGTAGCCAATGACCCTCTTTTATGTTACTAGTACGGATGAGACCCCCCCACCCCCCCCCCTTCCCCCTTTGATACAATAACCCCTTTTTTTGCTCAAGACATTCAGCACAAATGTATCGCCCCCTACCTTTTAGAATGCTGTTTTACACATCTCCGAGACTCCGTCACTTTAAGTGACTTGCCCCCCCCCCCCCGCACCTTTACAGCTACATTGGGATCACCAACTTGAAGACAAATTTACCAAAGGTGTATCCCACATGACAATATAATGACCCTAAGTGACCCTGAATGGAGCATTTGACCTCATCTGTTTTCCCACATAAGCCTTTGTCTGGATGAAAGATATGTTGCAACTAAAACAAGAATATGTGTGCCTATGCAAAAAAAAAAAAAAGTTGTGGTTGCCCTCCGCGACCGACCCAAAATCCCCGAAATCTGGGTCGGTATTTTTTTTTTTTTTAAGAGTGTTTTTTTTTTTTTTTTTTTTTTTTTTTTTAATTTTTTAGGTTTTTTCTTTTTTTAAAATTAAATAAACCAACCAAACGAAAATCACAAAGTTACTCGGATTTAACTCCTTGCACGGGCAAACCACCCACTATTCTTGGAAATGACAAGGGGAATTAGGAATGAAATTTGTGTGGCAATATCAAAATTTGCGAGAAACACAAAGGAAAATAAAATTGGCCTTAGTACGACTGAATCCGTATTTACCTTACCCCGCAACCGATACTCAACATACAGAGTACAATTCGACAACACTGTAATATTAATTTAAAAAACAAAATTTTGACGTGCAATGGGTTAACCAAAAACTTTTATAAAACAAATATAAATGAACCATTTTGAAAAAAAACACCAGTTGAAACAGTTTTATTAAATGAAAAAAAATAATTTCTCCTTCTCTGAAGCAGCGAAAAATATCAATTATTGGCATCAATTACACTTCACACGTGCTGTCGTTACAACGGTCAGCACGTGCGTTGAACGCGTAATGGACATTGGCTGATTTCATGAACCGATCACGATGGACTCCTACGTACTTGTTGAGTGTTACAGCTTTGAAAAGGTTGTGAGTTGTTTTCAGCTGTGTACAAACAACGTCCGATTTAATTTAGCTTTTGCATTTTGTATATGCGAGGCCATAACCAGGATGGGCAGCTTGCAACTATGCACCGTCTAAAATCGCCATCGTCCGAAGGACCATGGCAGTCGGTCTGCGCACTCTGATGCATAAGTGTACCCGCGGACTGGGATTTTGGGCGGTGTTAAATTGTCAAACTACAACACCAACATTGGATAGACTTTTTTTCAAAAATTAAAGTCAGTTACAAGAAACATTTTTCTAATAGATATTTGAATGCCCTCTTATCATATTTATCTGGATTTTATGTGAAAGCAATCATCTTTCTTGTGATATGAGTTTAAAATTTAACAAAAAAACAAAACCGACCGACCGACCTTCCTGATTTTAAAGCTGGGGAGGGCAACACAACAATGTTTTTTTTGGCCTAATTAAGATGGCCCCACAACTGGGTTTAAACCCACGTTTCAATTTTACTAGAACAAATGAGCTCAGAACACCTGTCCAAAAAGTATGTACACATTACTTGTCATTTTCTTCAACCATGTGCCATGTTCATTTCTTCATAGGTTTAGTCTGTAGCTCTATTGGATTAATAAATTCCTTTCTTCAAAATATCAAAGGAGCTCATTAGTATGACCTGTTCAAAAGTAATACAGCGCATGACCTTCATCATGTTTCTAAACAACCGTTCCATTTAATTGAGTAATCGGTAGTCTGTAAAGTGGATTAATGTTGATATATGCCAAGAGTCTCATTCATACTTAATAACAGTGGGTTCAAAAAGTATACAGCACATGACCTCCTCATGTTCAATCACCATCCAAATAACCACCAAAAAATAAAAACACTAAAAAACACCGTTGACGCATTCCATCATAAAATCACCAACATATTACTCTAAACAATCATCGAGAAGTCTGCATAACTTGTCACATAACTCTAAAACACCTTCGTCGATGAACCATCATAAACTCAGCTCAACCAAAAACAAGGCGAACTCGGTTTATACGCGATGCGTAAATATGTCTCCCCCCCCGCCGAATATCGCAATCACTACATGCGATAAATGCAACTACCATGTATTGTCTACAATATGAAACCCCACCCATCCTCAATCCCCTCCCGACACCCCACTTGTCCGCCTTCCCCTGACACCCACTTGTCCCCCTCCCTGACACCCCCCCTCCCCTCCCCACCAACCCCACCCTTTCCCCTCCCTGACACCCCAACCCACTCCCCCTCCCTTCCCCTTCCCTTTCCCTTTCCCGACCCAACCCCCACCCCTTGCAAATCCAATGTACCGTTTCAACGATACAGCATTTATGCATATTTAATAGATCAATTGCATCAGAAATGCCCTTTAATTGGCCACAAGCACTTTGACCCAATTACGATTAACACAAATGATGTATGGTAGATTGGTCACTTTCACATAGCTAAGGAATTTTTGTATATCCGATGTACCGGTTTTGCGATACGCGATATCATATTTAATTAGCGTCATTTGCATCCCTATCCGCTATCCACACTTTCAAATGGCAAGAAAGATGCGCACCAAGATAGACTTTCATGCACGTGGAAGGAATGTTGTGCATTCCGATGTTCCCGTTTCAAAAATTTAGCGATTATGCCGATTTTTGCATATTAATTAGCTCATTTGCATATGTAATTTACACCCAAAAAGTCCAAAAAAAATCCAATCAGGTCGATAACTCTCAACCCACTTCCTTCACCAAGTTCCACATCGTAACTGCTTAGAGAACTCCAGATAAAACTTGTATACAGCCTTGCGGAAAATTTTCTTAAATTATGCAAATTAAGATACTTAATTAGCATATTTACGATTAATTACGCCAAAAATCTAATCTGTCGAGAACTCTCACCCTCCTTCTTTCCCCCATGGTGTACATCATCGTAGCCCTTATGGAACTACCCAGAGAATCTAACACAATATGGCCAAATATTGACATTTCTGTGCAGTATTGACCCTTTTCCCTTGACCTTTTTCCCCTACCGCCTGATAGAAGACCCCGGGGAGGACCCTGTGGGAATCGATTACATGGTTAGTAGGGGGGTCCCCCCTCCTACAATATACCCAGTTTGGCTACTCTAGCTCAATCCCCAGAAAAAAAGGATATGCCCAAATGTTCCAGGGTTACATTTTGCCATGGACATAGGACAAACGCGGACACAACGACGGAGCCCCCATTTTATAGTCCCCTCCCAACTTTGTTCGGCGGGTGACAATCACTCGAAAACATAGAACTCATCGATGAACTCCATCATAACTCAACAAAAAATAACTCTAAAGGTCAAGGGTGCAATGGTCAGCACCCACCAAGATAGTCAACTGTTGACCTTGTTTGTGAAATATTGATTTTTTTGGACAATTCCCCCCCCACCCCTGGGAGGACCCCAGATGATGAATTACATGGTTAGTAGGGGATTGTGCCTTCTACAATATATCAAATTTGACTCTAGCTCATCTAGTGATACTTTTTGTAATGCAATTTGACTTTTTTTATATTTCCCTACCTCCCTGACAGCCCAGGGAAGACCCCAGGGGAATTAACATGGTGAGTAGAGGGGTTCGTCAGTTGGGTACTTTAGGGGTGTGCTCAGGTGCGCGCGCAAATCACCTATTTCGCTATTACAGGTCGCCGTCCCCCCCCCCCCCCCCCCCCCCCACCCCGTTCACCCTAAATAAAACAGGTCTGGATAAGCCGGTGCCTGTCCCAGAGCTCGATTGAGAGGGGTTTTACATGCACAAATGTCATTGAACTTGGCTCTGTGATGCAAATTTTCGCTGTGCATGTAAAATTTTTTGTATTTTTTCAGCATATTTTTAGGAAATCAGTGTTGTGCATGTGAAATTCATTTTCTAAATCGAGCCCTGCCTTGTGCCCCTCCTATAATATACCCGAGTTTGGCTAAATGGACAATGTTGACCTTGTTTGTGCCTTTATCATCTTTTTCGCCTACCCCCCCCCCCACCCCCACCCACCCCCAACAGAGACCCTGGAAATTAATTCCAGGTTTCGTAACTTGTAGGGGGGCCTTTCCCCTCCTACAAGATATCACAAGTTTGGCTACCTAAACACAAGAAATGTATGTTCAAATGTCCAGGGTTTTACATACGGACACACACACAGATGGTGACGGATCCGCTTTTTATAGTTCGCCCCTAACTCGTCCCCCGCCTTCTAAACTTCAGTGGGGACAAATATCTACTCAGCCGTATCCATGGACCTTAAGCCCCTTAACTCATTTTGCCCTTCCCAGCAGTTCCTAAGACCCTCACTCAATTCGTAAAGGTGCCTTTCGTGATTCTAGCATCCTCTGGTATTTTTTTTACAGTTTGCTAGATATCATTGGGAAAAGCTTAAGCCCAAAATTTTAGTTGATACCAATCTTGCAGTTTGATGTTAATGTTATGAGCAAATGCATGTATCACAGGTTCCCATAGGCTACTGTACTGTAATTTCTGTCCATTTACGGACAGAAAATACAAATTTGCGAATTTCTTACAAACATGGATCAAATTTGCAAACTTGTAAGATTGGGTACACATGCATAACTAAAGACTAACGGTTCAGATGATATAAAAATCTCTGAAACTTTTTGGGGGTAAGTCGGGGGACAAGGCTGTGGATCACGAAATGCCCTTTAAGGTCCCCTTTTCCAAAATTTTTGCCTAATGTTAGCCAAATTTCAGCTTCCAAGCCTATAAATTTATCAAAATTTCAGTTTCCAAGCCCCTACTTTTGGAGACAAAATAAGACCCCCATTTTCAGCATTGCTGTCACCCAAAGACCCCATATTGAAAATGTCACCCAAAGACCTCATATTTTTAAAGATTTTACCAAACTGTGACCCAAAGACCCCTAATTTTGAAAATTTGCACTCAAAATTTGTCACTTGAAAACCCCTTATTTTGAGTCATTTTGGCCGTCTCTCACCCAAAGAACCCTATTTTTTTAGTCCTCTGTCACCGAATGCCCATTAGTTTGCCACTATTTACATTTATTTACTGGTGTCCATGTCTTTTCAGACTGTCTGGAAATTCAGCATGGACTCAGTGCAGATTGAGGGATCGAGACAAGCTCTGGTAAAAAAAATGGAGACTTGTAATTAAAGTAGAGGTGGGCTATAGAAGGTCATTGTTTCAAATCACTTGGAACACAGGCTCATTTGATGACTTTAAAGGTGCAACGAGAGATTTTGAGGCACCCAGATATTGTGTCATAATTGTAATTTCATATAGATTAGACACTCAATAGATCTCTTACCTTGTATTTGGCTACAGAAATGTCTTAAAAGAGAGAAAAAAGTGATTTTGACTTGCTTATATTTCAATATAAAACATAGGCTGAATTTGCTCCTATACGAAATTAGAAATTTCACAAGTTTTGTATCAAAGAAACATTTCTCAGCTTAATCCTTTTGGATGGGGTTATTTTTGATGGAAAGCTTTACATCAGGGCAAAAATCAGAATTTTCACATTTTTTAGGGACACCTGTTATTTGAAATCTCTCGTTGCACCTTTAATCACCCTGATCCCACTTTCGAAGAAAAAAATGAAAAAGGTGCGAAAACCAGGGTGCCCCGTCACAAAATCCAAATGGCCGCCAAATTGCCAAAAATTTGATTTTTGACCATAGCTCAATTATTTTTTGTTCAATTTGCTTTAATTTGGTGGCAATACCCATGTTTTGGGGTATTAGGAATCATTCTATGCAACTTTCATCTCACCATAGCCTTTCGTTTTCTTGAAAATGCCATTTTTGCTTAAAATTTAGCTCTGAGGGCGCTTTCCAATAAAATGCCCATCCAATTGAAAATGGTGATTTTAACATTCAAAATGTTGAAGAGGGTTTTATTATGAACACTTGCAGAAAATTTGACTTGTGTGGTGTTTGCAGTTTTAAAAATGGGGGCTTTTTAATGTCATAAAAATGTCCTCCATTGAAACCCACACATAAGAAAGTTTGTTGACCCCTGTATATTCCAATGAGAGTGTTTTCATCCAATTTTAAATTGATGCCATGGGAAAATGGTAAGTGTTACACAGCTATAATCTTCAGAAAATGAAGAATCAACAATTCTGATGATGGCTCACCAGTTAAAATTTAAAACTTTTGATAGGATGTGTCAGGGGGGGTGGGACGTATTTCGATTAGTAACAGGGCTGAGACGACCGGGCAACACCAACACATCTATCCTGACCTTTTGTGCATGCGTTGTTACAGCTCGTGGAACACAAGTGCCAGGCCCCGATAATGTTTTGATATCGTGCAGCCCCGCGGGCATAGTCTGTTCAATGCACAAAATGGTTATTAAATTACTCAAATTAAAAAAAGTTTAAAACACAAATTACTGCCCAAGTTCCTACAAATATGTCAGGGCCAGTGGCGCACGTATTAGAAACATAATTACAAGCAAGAGATGCATTGACATGTCAGATGCCGAATACGAACGTATTTATCATGGCATGGCTAAGTAAGGCAGACTTCACTGTCACTGACTGGGGTCTTGTACACACACACGCATGCACGCCCTGCCATGCATGATGCATTGCAACTCAATGACAATGATTGCGTATGTGTGCGAAATGGAAATTTCACACTGAGATTTAAAACACATATTGAAATCCATACTACTGAAATTACACTGCCCGTGCCTTGGTTCTCCTACAACGCAAATAACATGGGATATCCTAGCGGATGATCCCGGCGGATGATGAGTGAGCAACCTCGGGCTAGCCTCATCAGTCAATGCTTCCACACACACACGCCGCGGCCAGCTATTTACTATCATTTTAGGCCAAGTATCGAGAATTCTTGCAAGTTTTTCTTTATCGTAGATTGAAACATTGCTTTAGGTAGCTCTGGCCGAGAATGGGCGAACCTTTGAATCGAATTCTCTACATTCCATGCCCACGTTCACAGTGATTGCCGTAAACACCTCTGCCACACTCCATATTGGGTTGTGTACTAGGTCAGAGCATTAATATAAAGCTATTACGGGGTCCATCACGCATTTTTAAAACTGGCATTTACTCACCTTGACTTACAAGTCCATACCAAATGTCACTATTCTTATTTGTAACGGATGGCAGTTTTTTTATTCAGTGTACTTAACGAGGATGTTTTGCGTCAATAACTGGGTCAATGAAAGAAAAAAATTGAAGGCACTGAAGTATACTAAAATTTGCCTTTATTACAATTCTACAACGTCAAAAACTTGTAGAAAACTGTTTCATAATACCTCATTATTGCTTTCTTTTTTTGTCCTAATAATTATATATTTGTGATAATAACAACCAGGGATCAGAATATACCATCGGTAAGTAAAGGTAATGAAGTATTTTAAAACTGTTTTCCCCGAAAGGTTTTTTTTGCATCGGCAAAACCCCGCGATAATCCTATTACTTACTCTCAAGCCCCGGCTTCGCTATAAAAAAACGTGCATGAACTCTGATCCACAAACTGAGCCGTGTCGTCAAATTGGGAATTCCAATCTCTGATAACAGCTTAAATAACAACGAGTACGTATTGCTCGTACTTGTTGTTAAATGTGTGCGATGTGTTGTAACCTGTATTAGAGGAGAGTAGGCAACGGCGAAATTTTTAAATTACTTGTCAGTTGGAGGGATTTTTGGAAACGCGCGAAAATTCAAAATATCAGGGTTTTTACTAAAAATCTAGTTGGTGCTCACCTGGTGAGCGCCAGATAATCCTCCTCTAATTCTCTTCTTCTCCTCTCTGTGCCAATTTTCAGCACTGGGCGATATCTGTTTAAAAGAAAAAATGGTCACCCCCAAAAACGAAACTTTTAAGATCGGATATTTTCCTATAGTGTGTTCTACAGGCACCCAAATAACCCTTCCCCCAACTTTAGTGGCTTAACTTTGGTGTCCTGCCCCCCCTGGGATGTGTACTTTCGGGAACGCGCCCTCGCAGTCAAATTTAATAAGCTAAAACTGCAATATCGCGAAAACAAAGTTGTGGTGAGATTGAAATTGCATAGAATGATCCTTGCAGGCCAAAACCTGGGTATTGCCACAAAATGAAGGTGATTAAACAAGCCTATCTCAAGTTAGGTAAAAAAATGTTTGCCAATTTGGGCGGGCCATTTTGGATTTTTCGTTGGGGCACCCTGGTTTGCGCACTTTTTAAAAATGTTTTCTTCAAAAATGGGATAAGCATCATTAAAGTCATCATTCTAGCCTGTGTTTAAAGTGATCTGAAACTATGACCCAAAAATGACCCTCTATAGCCCACCTCTAATTAAAGGGAGTAGCAACGATAATGCGAGAGAATCGAAAAAACGTGGAAATGTACGTTTTTAACTTATAAATCATGGATAAATTTGTACAATTCCATATAACTGCTTTAATGTACGAAACAACCACCAAATAGTGAAAAAAATGAAGTATTTGAGAAAATTTGTCATACCGTCTCCTGCAAATCTATACAGCGATGACGACTCAAAATCTGCACTAAACAGCTGATTGTGGTTTACACTAGTACAGAATAAAGAAAGATTAATAATGTTTGTGTTTGAGGTCAAACTGTATTGATCATGGTACACAATATCACGCTGGAAATCTGTGATATATTCACTGGGAAAGGTTTTTTTGATCTCAAGTCGGAATTTTGATACGCACGTATAGAAATTACAGAATCAGATAAAAAGTACAGCCTTGTCTTTAATAAACGGATTTCAAGCCAACCACTTGCAGGTTATGTTCGTGTATCCATGCCAGTAACAAAAATATATAAAAATACAAATTTTGATGATTTTTTCGATGTTTCCGAATAGCAAATCGCTGCTAATCCCTTTAAAGGGGGGGAGGCCAAATTTTTGCCAGATTGGCTGGCTCCAGTCCCCCAATGTGATGCCCTGATAATTTGGCAATGAAAGTATCGACCTTACACATCCTCTCAAAGGCAGGACTCATGTGTATTGATTTTTGTTGTTGTGAAAAATTAAACGGCCATAGTCTGATCGCTCCCGGGGCCGGGGTACTCACCCATGAAATGGATATGGGTGTAAGACTCGTGCTTCCAAAAACAGGGGCATTCCATGACAGAGAACTGAAAAAAATAGGGGTCTTTGGGTGAGAGACAGCCAAATTGCCCCAAAATATGGGCTTTCTGAGTGACAAATTTGCAAAATTTTTGAAAAAAATGGGGTCTTTGGGTGAGATTTTTGCAATTTTTTCTAAAAAAATAGATCGAGGTCTTTGGGTGAAAATTTTCAAAATTTTCCCCCCAAATACGGTCTTTGGGTGACAGTGGCAAAATATGGGGTCTTTGGGTGAAATTGAGAAAAGAAATGGGGTCTTGTGTGACAACGATGCTGAAAATTTTTTTTTTTTTTTTTTTTCCCCCCCCCCCCCCCCCGAACCTCAAGTCAGATTTTACCAGAAGAGGTCAAAGCTACTATTTTTCTCATTTTCCCTGTGAAATGTTAGGGCTAAAGCCCGGGGGGTGGGGGTGGCTCTCACATATTGAAATGGATATGGGTGTAAGGCTCGCGCTTCCAAACCCAGGGGCATTCGGTGATGGAGGACTGAAAAAAATAGGGGTCTTTGGGTGAGATCCAAATTGCCACAAAACAGCTAAAAATGGGGGGTTTCCGAATGACATATTTGCAACGTTTTCCAAAAAATGGGGTCTTTGGGTAAGATTTTTGCAAAATTTCTAAAAAATAGGTCTTTGGGTGAACATTTTCAAAATTTTTCACCAAATGAGTGAGAGCACTTGGTAAAATCTTCACAAACTATGGGGTCTTTAGGTGAAATGATAAAAAATGGGGTCTTTGGGTGACAACAATGCTGACAAAGGGGGGTCTTTTAAAACAGCCTTACATACGCGTCACTTCCAAGATGGGGGGTGGGGGCTAAAGGATGTTTGGTTTGGATTTATGAGCAAAAATGTGCCCCATTTTGGTTGACCATACACAGTACTATCAAAACGTTGAAATATCAGACTGAACTTTACATGGGTTTTGGGGGTGGGCACTCTATCAAGATGAAACCTATATACTTAAATCAAGCCATTAAACTAAGCAGGTGCTGTAGATCGAGGGAGCTGACAAACTGATTGGCTGGCCTTTCAGATGGGGAGTTTCCATAACCTAATTACCCATCTGACACACATTTTCTTCTGACAGTGACATTTTTTATGGATTTGGAAACCCTTCACGGAAATAAGCACCGGTTTATTATGTTCATGTTTCCGAATTCATAAGTTGTGTCAAAAAGTATGTCAGATTGGTCGGGTTAACTGGAAAACTGGCGTAACATGCGGGGGGGGCAGGGGGGCAGGTTTGCCCCCCCCCCCCCCCGCGACGACTTTGGCCGGGAAAAATTACAAAAACCATTCTAAATCAGCCGTTTTTTTAGAGCACTCTGACCGGGAAAATTGCCTTTTGACCCCCCTGAGTAGGGGAAATTTCCCAAAACTTGTGGAGGGAATTGCCCGCCCTCAGATCGGTAAGGCCCGTTACCCACGTTCGGAGCACTCCCCCTTTAGATGGCCCCCTGTGCAGTTTTTTATGATGCATTGAGTTTTCTCAAACTCAATGGCCATGCACAGAAAGGTAAAATTTGCAATTAATTCAACTATGCTACAACATGGCTACTGGGCCGACACCAAGCATACACCTTAGTCCTATTATGATGTCCATGCATGCATCACAGCACTGCATATTGCAGCATGTTTCATATTTTTGGATATATCTTCTCATAAATCTTTGGAATTCACACACAACCCATCTGACTTCTTCATGGGAAAAATTCTCCCGCCATCTGCCCTTGACTAACAATTGGGACACCCCACATCAATCATATGACCACCATGCACCTGCTACAGTGCTAGCCGTGCCTCCTCATGGCCTCCTCGTGGTTAATTTTGTAGACTGGCTGGTTTTCAGATTCTTGCTTGCCATTTATTGAGTTTTTGTCGCCGTTTAGCCTATTTTTTAGTGAAAATATAATGAACGAGACCCTAAGACTTATCATGTTAATATCAGAAGTTTATTAAGTAACTTCATAATATATGCAATATTCAAAAATTTTATTAAAAAAGGTGAAATCACCATCCAGATGCAGTTTAAATCTAACAGTAGTTCCTCATGAACTGGTCCAATGTCAATGACAAAAATTGTCTCAAAAAAATTGCCGAGTGCGCTGTCACTCATTTGAATAACAGGATCATTTGGTTTGTCAAAGCCAGCCCAGATACTATCAAATAGCACAGATAAACGAACAAGGTAAAAGTTCCTCCTACAGGGAGAGTAATCATGTGAGATCTTAATAGATCATGAATGC
The DNA here is from genome assembly GCA_023653785.1 of Ophioderma brevispina. NCBI lineage: Eukaryota > Metazoa > Echinodermata > Ophiuroidea > Amphilepidida > Ophiodermatidae > Ophioderma > Ophioderma brevispina. The sequence goes on from JAMKCH010053713.1 coordinate 12,248, forward strand.
ATGCATCAATCTGCATCGAGTCACAACCATGGCCCTGTACAGTAAAATCATGCTGGATGAGCATGTTGTTGTAGGCTGCGATCGAATTACACAGTCACACTCTCATTTTACTTTGTTCTTCTCATCATATTAGTAACAACTAAAACAACCAAAGTTATGTCTAATAAACGCTTGATTTTAAAACCACCTCGATTTTGTGGTCATGTTTACTTGTCCTCATAACGTTGTCAACAAAACGTCTTCAGCACTAAAGTAAATACTCCTTCGCTCGCGAAGTTCAGATGCAGGACAAGGATTACCCAGAGAATCGCGATCACTGGGCGCGATCCAGGCGGTGGCGGACAAGAAATTATCAGGCTAAATTTTACTGAACGTCACCATTTGGTTTAACACGGTTGCGTAAAAGCAACAATCTTGACGAATTCTGTGCATTTTTTCTGCCCAAGCAAGGCCCTAATTAAAAAGCCCCCCCCCGGGGGGGGGGACTCTTAAAAATCAGTGACGGGGATTTGCGGCACTCCTCCACTATTACCCCCCTTTTTAAACCTCTGTCACTGAAAGACCCCTTTTTTAAACCTGTCACTGAAAGACCCCCCCTTTTTTACTCTCAGTTTGAATGCCCTATTCCATTTTTTGATCAAATGTCACTGAAAGAACCCCTCATGGGCGGATTTAGAGGGGCGCCCCCGGCGCGTCCCCCCTCTAATTTTTTGCAGTGCACGGGCGCCAGGCATAAAATAGAGGCTCCAGGCGCACTGTAATCTATTAAATATGCCATTTTCCCGCACAGGGGGGGCCTGTATCCCTACTAATTGGCGGTAAAGGCGTCGGGCGCCGGCGCCCCTCTATGAAAATCCTGAATCCGCCTTGCCCCTTATTTCTATTCATGCTCTCACAGAAGCCCCTCTTTTTTTTTTAATGTTATAACATCTAACTGGGTTTGAATGGTAAATTTGCCCGCCGATAATTGAACCCCCCCTTTTTTACAAAATGGTGATAGGCCCGTGATTGACACCCAGTTCTGCATCCTCCTCATGCACCAAATGGACTCCTTTTTCCCTTAAAGCAAGTTCCTAGGGCGAAGGCCCTACTTTGAAAGTGCCATCCGCACATCCCCGTCACTTTCATATAGAGTGATGCCCCCCCCCCCCCCCCCGGCCTAAGCCCCGGGGCCCGGGGAGGGTTCTCAGGGGTTTGTTGGGTACCCATTTTTGTTCCAGGGTTTCTGAAAGTGACCCCTAATGGGACCAATATTCAGTTAAAATATATATACCCTAACGGGACTAGTTTTTGGTGAAATTATGACAGTTTTCAGTGCAAATATACCCCTAACGGGACCAATTTGCAGTAAAATTATACCCCTTGCTGGAACGTGGATAACAGATACCTTTAAAATAGCCAATATCAGAAAAATGACACTTGTGCTACTGCAAGAAAAATTACACACTCAGGGTTATTTTTGCTGATATTTTTAGGTTAATTTTTCCTAGTTGTATCATTGAACCAGTCACAATCACAACTGAATTTGATACCCCTAGCGGGACTAAAACTTTATTATTGTGAATTTGATACCCCTAGCTGTAGTCCCGCATTTGCAGCTAGTCACTCTTTTTTGGAACAAGGATGGGTACCCGAACAAAATCCAAGAACCCTCCCCAGGGGGCACTGGCCTGAAAAGGTGGTACGGGTATGTGCGACCCCCTTTCTAGCCGTCTCCGGCAGTTCACAAGGGTCCCATTTGAGCATGTTTTAGTTCACAAGACCCCATTCAAGCAAAATTTTGATTTTTAACTACTTTTGTGGCCTAATTTTGAACAAAATTTAGTGCTCAAGGGTCCAAATTTTCTAATTTTCAGTTCGCAAGACCCCCATTTCGTAAGTTTTGTTCAGTTCGCAAGGTCCAAGGTGCTGCATGCGGGCCGTACACCCCTATCCAAATGAAAGTTGAGTGTCTATGTGTGCATTGTGCCTTGCTTGTGCCATGTGCAGGAGCCTAATATATTCCCAGTTCCTCTCGCCAATGCAATGCAATGGGCTATTCCAGAAAATGCACACCCCCAAAATATAGAGGGTCAATTTTCAATTAGAAAAAAAAATCGGATTTCCCAGCTTTATACCTCTCCAAAATGATTGGATTTCCGGTCACCAATAACCTTGACAAAAATGGAAATCGAAAACCTAATAAAAAGTACACAATATCCTGCAGGGTAATGTAATAAAAATGTTCTTGATAGGCCTATTTGAAAATTCCATGATGATCAAGCTATAAATAGAGATAGGATGTAGGGGTGGCGGTCAAAGTTATCGAAGATACACTTTGGTGATGGGCTATAGGCTGGAAAAAAAGTCCGGATTTCCTAGGGGGTATATAGAGTGGTGACAACAAATTACAAGAGAAAAACCTAGATTTTTAGCAACAATAGGAAAAAATCTGGATTTCCGAGCGATAGGTGGGGTAGCATAAAAATTGAAGAACAGAGTCTGGAGTTTTAAAGGCATTAAAAAAACCATCTCTTAAACCTTTGTTCAAAAGATCTTAGTAATAATGATAAATTAAGAAAAAATTATCAAAATCCGTCGGGGTTAGTGGATTAACCCCGCTGCAAAATAGTGTAATTTCCATTAACGGTCATTTAGATTTAAATATATAGACCAGGCCTAGTCTTTAGTCAAGTCTGTGTGTAACCGTTCGATATGCGTAAGAGCGCCCTCCTACCGTTAAGTCTTTGAAACAGACTAGCACCCGGAAGTTGATGCCGTTTTGAATTTGCTGTTGCTGTTAGGTTGGCATGACCTACCCCCCAGTCAGCCTTTAAGCAATATTAAGAATAGAAAAGTCACGTGGGTCACATTTTGTCCGTGAGGTGAGTGACCCACCTATTACTCACTTACGTTGGTCAACTACGGCAGGGAGGGGGCCCAGGGGGCGCTAGCCCCCCGTCAAATTTGACAAAATCGTGCAAAATCAGCCTAATTTGGACAAATTTAGGGCACAAAGACAGTCTCAGCCTCCCGTCAAATTACAATCCTGGCTATGCCCCTGGTGACCCACCTATTACTCACTTACGTGGGTCAAATAACTCACCTGGGTAAGTCATTTTAACTCATTTTGTACATCAAGAGTGTCGCATTACACACTTATAGCCAAACATGTCAGTTGACTCACAGTATTTATGTCATTGGACTCGCATACTAAGTGGGTCGCCTCACGGACAAAATTATCCACTTTGATGTGTCATTTGACCCACAAAAGTTTTCTGTGTAGATAGAGGACCGTTAGACAATTAAAAATAGGAATTTTTGGTGATATAACATCTGTTTACAGTTTATTCATAAATATACAGATGGTTTAGGCAGGGTGAGTCAAAAAAAACTTGACCCAGATTGTATCCGCCATTTTGAATTTTTAAATAACATATATCTAACATATGTGGTGTCATCGGAAAGCTATTTTCATTATCTTTAATTTGCTGCAAAGATAATTCCAATCGGATAAGTATAGACCGAGCTACAGTCTTTTGAATCAAGTAGTCAGTTTTTACCCCTATCCACGGATTCCCATTTACAAAACTACCCACACTGGCCAAAAGTATTGCAACATTCAGAAACGAAATCATATAATCACATTGATTAAACTATACCGTGGATTCTTGACCACTCAATAAGTATTCAATTCCAAAGTGGTTTTTCAAACAGAATGTTATTCCCAAAATCCAAGAGATGTGAAAAAAAACGTTGATTTGATTGTCACGTTCCCTAACTAGGGCGGAAAAGGGAAACAGCAAACCGATACACGTGTCAATTGTACTCCAGAAGGAATACGGACACAGACACAAAGCTATGGCTTCAAAACAGCCACTTAATGGATTGTAGGGGTTCAATAGGGTTTACTTAAATTTTTAGGGGAGAAAATCATGGTGGTTGTGTGGACCGGAAACTCGAGATAAAGTCAGTGAAAGACAGTGTATTCGAAATATTCGAGAAATCGGAGACACCTGAAATGCAATTATAATGATACCTCACGTGGTTTACGTACAAATCATGTGTAAATTACGCGTTCACATGACATGACAAAAAGCAACAATGTCAAAGGTGCCATTTAAAAGTGTTCAGGGTATCACGTGGCCTTTTATTGCCATTAAAATTCCCGAGTCCAACGGTTGGTGAAAGTGCTCAATCTTTATTGACGTGATCTCATTTCCCGGTCCATACAACCACACCAATTTTAGCCCTCTAAACATTTAGAGTAGACCCTGACAAACTCGCAAAGTTCATTAGCGACTATTCGGAGCCCATTTTGACGTTCAATCTGCCTGTATTCCTTTGGAGTACATCGGCAAAGTTATCATTAGCCAGCTTCTTTAACCGGCCATATTACGGGATAAAGCAAATCAAATTAAAAGTTTGTCGCACCACTTGATTCTGGGAAACATCATCTGTTTGAAAACCCCACTTTGACAATAATTACGTTACGTAATGTGTAGTCAAGAAGTCCTGATACAATTTTAAATTAATTTGTGAATATAAATTGCTTTTTCTGCATGTTGCAATACTTATGGCCAGTGTGTGTAGACATGGTGGGCAACTAAGCAAATGACTCCCCAAAATGATGATAAGGGTATTGTCCATGTTTATGTGAAATATAGTGGTATCTCAAAGGTGAAAAGGTCAGTGATAATGGTAAGTTCTATTTCAAAACACTCTTTTTAAGATTTGGCATGTTTTTGTCTACAAATATAGACAATACTTTAAACCTCAAAAGGTTGTCACCGATGTCTGTTCCTTCATATGGTATGATTCATTCAACTTCTCCAGAAACTGATACATAGATCAAGTTAATTTATTTTTCAAATGATTTTTATGAGTGATGAGGACGTAAAAGTGTTAAGAGGGCATCGGTGGTAATTTTTTTGTGGGGTTAAATAGCGTCGCATTTATTCTGCAGTCAATAAATAGCCCGATTTTCTTCTGGACACTGATTTGCTTCACTGAACGCCGTTCACTTCAATGCGAATCCGTGGACAGAGCGCAAAACGGACTACTTGATTCAAACGACTGTAGCTCGGTCTATACCTAACCGATGTGAATGATCTTTGCAGCAAATTACAGATAATGAACTAAGCTTTTAGATGATACCAAACATGTTGTGTTACTTAAAAATTCAAAATGGCTGACACAATCAGGGTCAAGTTTTTTTTTTTTACACACCCTGTAGTTGGGCCATTTGGAGCAATTCCGTGACCGTGGAGAGCAGAGCATCATTTCTCATATGGATTTGTCTTCTTTGAAGGTTAATGAACAAATTTAGTAGGGATGCCCCTCCTGAAAGTGTTGGCGGAATCCAGGAGGGGGAAAATTCATAATACAGGGGTCAAAAATGAAAACCAAAGTGTTCGTCTTGTTATAAGGATTAAAAAAGGTATAGTTTGCACTACTACAAGGTATGGTTACGGAGATATAAGACAAAAATCGTCAAATGTCAAAGGTCATCATGCACCAAAGGTTAAATCTTTAATATTGCACCGATTTCTTTGAAAATGGTCTCAAATTGTTAGCCTTTCCACAGGGATTGCAACAAAAGTAGTTGGTACTCTCATTTGTATTTGTTTGTTGAGATAAATGACAAACAAGGTCAACCCCATTGACCTCTATTGATCTCCGAATTTTAAAATTATGTAAGAGGGTGCAAAATGTTTTTGGTGCAGTATTTGAGGAAAGATGAACAATTTGAGCCCATTTTGAAAGAAATCGGAGCAAAATTTCAGATTTAACCTTTCGTGATGACCTTTGTTATTTAACGATTGTTGTCTTATATATCCGTAACCAACTAACCATACGTTGTAAGTAGTACAAACTATACCTTTTTTAATCCTTGTGACAAGACAAACACCTTGGTTACCTTTTTACAGCAATCCAATCATTTTTAATTTGTGACCCCTGTATTTATGAATTTTCCCCCTCCTGGATTTCGCCCACACAAGACAAATCCACTGAAAAATGATGCTCTACTCTCCACGGTCACGGAATTGCTCCAAATGACCAAACTAATATAGCTATTTGTAAAAGAAATTGACTGTAATATGATAAATTTTTTTCATCATGACTCATTATTGCTATAAATTACCGTTTAAACTCACGCGTTTTCTTCGTACTGAATATATTGCTACTTTACACACTCAGAAATTCACCCTTGCCAGTTAGAAAAACGTAACATGTTAACATAATACATGAAAACACTTTTTCTCCAATTGAACTGGGGGGATAGTTGGTTTTGAAATTTCGCACCATTTTCATAGTAATCTTAGCAAAATCGGCCCATTTTCATAGTTACTTTTCCGAAAATCGGAAAAATCAACCATTTTCATTGTGATTTTACCGAAAATCAGAAACATTGACCCATTTTCATAGTAGTGGCACATACCTTCCCTTTTCCACTGATTACCCCCCCCCCCCCGGGAAAAAAAAAAAAAAAAAAAAATTTAACGATTGTTGTCTTATATATCCGTAACCAACTAACCATACGTTGTAAGTAGTACAAACTATACCTTTTTTAATCCTTGTGACAAGACAAACACCTTGGTTACCTTTTTACAGCAATCCAATCATTTTTAATTTGTGACCCCTGTATTTATGAATTTTCCCCCTCCTGGATTTCGCCCACACAAGACAAATCCACTGAAAAATGATGCTCTACTCTCCACGGTCACGGAATTGCTCCAAATGACCAAACTAATATAGCTATTTGTAAAAGAAATTGACTGTAATATGATAAATTTTTTTCATCATGACTCATTATTGCTATTCCGTTTAAACTCACGCGTTTTCTTCGTACTGAATATATTGCTACTTTACACACTCAGAAATTCACCCTTGCCAGTTAGAAAAACGTAACATGTTAACATAATACATGAAAACACCTTGCTATTGTGTATAATGCAAAATCCTATGATCTCAGATCAAATGAAGGAAAATGGTTTCTTGAATCAACCATTTTTAAGTAAAATCTTATGTAATTCATAACTTTTTCTCCAATTGAACTGGGGGGATAGTTGGTTTTGAAATTTCGCACCATTTTCATAGTAATCTTAGCAAAATCGGCCCAAAAAAAAAAAAAAAAAAAAAGGGGGGGGGGGGGGGCACTCCATCTTGGAGGTGATGCACATGTAAGGCTGTTAAGACCCCCAATTTCAGCCTCGCGCGCTGTCACCCAAAGACCTCATATATTTTGAAAATGTCACCCAAAGACCCCATATTTGTTTTTTTAATTTACCATGCTGTCACCCACAGACCCTGTTAAAGATTCACCGTATTTTTACGGTGAAACCGTAAAATAAGTTATTTCCATGCAAATTTTACGGTTGACATTAATTTTACGGTGAAATAACGTAAACAAACAATAAAAAATAAGTGTTTTACGATCAAATACCATAAAATTACAATAAACCATACAATTTTGCGGTAAAATACTATAACTTGGCTGCCAGCTGCAGCATTTTACCGTAAAATGCATTTACGGTAAAATGCTGGCAACCCAGTTGCCAAGTATTTTACCGTAAAAAAATTACGGTTTACCGTAATTTTTACGGTACTTTACCTTAATTTTTACGATATTTTACCGTAAAACACTCATTTTTATTGTCTGTTTACGTTATTTCACCGTAAAATTACGGTCAACCGTAAAATTTGCTTGGAAATAACCGTAATTATTTACGGTTTCACCTTAAAAATACTTTTAAAATATCTTTTACAGTGTATTTTAGAGAAAATTTGAAAATTTCCATTCAAAGACCCCTATTTTTGAGGGAAGTGAAAAAAAATCTTAAAAAAGACCCCATTTGGGGGAAAATTGTGCAAATTTGTCACCTGAAAACCCCTTATTTTGGGCCATTTTGGCTGTCTCTCAACCAAAGACCCCTATTAATTTTTTTTAGTCCTCTGTCACCGAATGCCCGTGGTTTTCGAAGCGCCAGCCTTGCACCCATATCCATTTCATATGTGATTGCCCCCCCCCCCGGGGGAGAAGCAACGTTCCCAAAAATTATAGGGCCCTGGTAGACGAATTAAACTACCCATAGGACCACTTTAATAAAACGGTTGGAATATGGGATAGCTTGCAATCCAGGTCAGAGTTGTTTTACAATCAAGTTACCTGCTGGGAGGCACATTTCGCATCCGTCTTTTAACAAATTTTTTTAGCAGCGATATGCTAATCAGCATCGATATGCTAATCCGAACAGGCCCGTACGCAGGGGGAGGGGTGCGGTCGCACCCCCTTCCCCCAAATTGCACCAAAGGGCAAAAAGGTCCACTTTTGGTGAATTTTTTGGTTAAAAGGTAAACAAAATTAGAGGAATTTTGACCAAAAAGTCCACTTTTTGGTGATTAAATGTTCGAAAAGTCCAAAAAAAGCTCCATTTTAGGAGGGTTAGGTCCACTTTCACCAAAAAAGGTCCACCTTTTCGAAAAAAGTCCACATTTTCGAAGTCCAGCGCGCACCAAAAAAAAAAAAAAAAAAAACCCCCCCCCCCCCCCCAAAAAAAAAAAAGTAAATCCTGCGTACGGCCCTGAATCCGAAACATCGAAAAAATCATCAAATTCATATTTTTGAAGTTTTGTTACTGACATGGATTGAATAACCTGTAAGTGGCTGGCTTGAAATCCGTAAATTAAAGACAATATAGTCGTACCTTTTAGCTGTTCTGTAATTAATACATGCGTCTCAAAAAATTCCGACTTGAAGATAAAAAAGCCTTTCCCGGCGAAATCCCAGTATGTAAGCGTGCCTTATTGTGGACCATGATCAATACAGTTTGACCTCAATACAAACTTGTTGATTTTTGTTTTTCTGTATTGTGTAAAACCAATCACAACGTTTAGGGCGATTTTGAGACGCCATCGCTGTATGTCAATTTACGGAAGATAGTATGACAAATTTTCTCCTCAATATTCTATTTTCCTATTGGTTGTTTCTATAATTAAAGCCGTATAGAATTGTCGACACTTCTCTTGATTCATAGTTAAAAAATTTAAAGTTTAACAATTAAGTAAGTAATATTAGGAAAACAAAATTAAACCCCCGGGGGGGGGGGGGCACTTGTATTCAAAGGTGATTGATGGCGTGACAAGAAAGCTCCGTAATAACTCTGGGTCTCTTTTTTCCAACAGGCGATGTTACGGGCACGCGCTTACACTTGAGTAGGTGTAAAAAGCAAAATGTGGAAAAAAGGTACGTTTTTTTCTTAACACCTTAAATTGTGATGGTACATCTTTACGAGGGAGAACTCGTTCCTGCAACCTAGGAACAGCATAAAACTATGAGAGTTAGCAATTCATCTCTTAACGGTTCTGCTCTCTCCATACTTTTTCAAAGTACTCCTCACCGTTGTTCGCCTATTGTCGGAAACACCGGACCCACTCTTAAGGCTGCGGTGAAGTCTTATTCAGGTGTATCCGCTCTCAGGCACTGGACCTGGACTTCCGAGGGCACCGTCTTCTCCATATCGATGTTCCGAAAGGTCAATTTTCATTTTTGGAAAGAAAACAGCCAGAAATCACATAACATTTAAAGACACCATCAATGATTCATATCCGAAACTAGTCAAAATATTTGAAATTCGCAGGATGGCTAAAAGTGCAGATAAGTCTGTAGAACTCTCATAAGTTACTTTTTCCTAAGAACTGACAGAAAAGACTAGAAAAGGAAGAAACGGCAGTGTTCAAAGGTATGAATGTCCAGTCAGCTTACTGTGTTGTAATAAGTGTCCTTACGGTACGGACAGTTATGAACTAAAATGTCTGATTTGTCCTTATGACGTGCTTTTGGTTTTACCAAGTTCCAGGTTGGTAATATTTGCACAATGTGGTCAGGGATAAGACAGCCGACTCATGATCTTACGTTGTGGGTTCAGCCCCTCGTGCCAATGTGTTGTGCACTTGGGCAGGCACTTTGCTTACTTGCTTCGTCGACCCAAGCGATATTCGTTTATCTGTTAGGGGGAAGATTACACAAGTTATAAGTTCTACGATAGGATGTGCGCCTCGCCCGGCTGCCGACTAGGTGAATCGAATGTTTGTGACGATTTCCTGATGGCAGCGTAATCATAATTGGCAACAGCGCTTTGCCTACTTTTGTAAAAGCGCTATATAACTCATTATTATTATACTTTTTCATATATGCTAAAATCTGATCTTTACCAAAATGACACTGAAATACAGGTAACCATGACGGGCAATTTAAGGTATCGTGGTAATCACTTTTATTTATTCGCTCTGTTTTTGTTTTGTGTTTTTTTTTTGTTCTGTTTTTTGGTGAAAAACCAAAATTAATTTCAAAATGGCTTCAAACCTAAACCGTTCTGAGCACAACATGAACATTCTAAGTCTTTGTCCTGCAACCATTGAAAACGTTGATGGACATGATTGCCATTCATCCAGCCTTCATCCTAGTGAAATTGTGATTTGCTCTGTCTCATATCTTATCTTGTCTATTAAACATGACGTTTGTGCTATTTCAAAGGCTTTACAGAATGTCCCAATAAAAACTATACAATCAAACTAAAAATTATAAAAAATATAAACTGTGCGTTTTTGCCAGATATTTTGACTTTATTTGTTAGACAAGATCATAAGCTAAATCCTCGCTTTTATTCCATCCAATTTGATCCACCCTAAGCGGAGATATTGTCAGTTGAACACAAAGGATAAAATACCACTTGGGCCAATTTCACCTGAATACTAAAGGGTATAAGGCGTGTAGCATCATTGTGGGATTAAACCCCTTTTCAAACAAAAGAATATTGTACAGATCAGAGTGAATGTATTTTCATGCATTGAACTAATCAATATAGTTTTCAGTGAAACCCCCAGAAATTATTATGTTGTGGGTGAAATGAGGGACTCACTCTCAGGGGACAATAATCATGAAATTCATGGAAATTTGGGGAACTTGACTGCTGAAACGAATGTAACAGTCTACAAGTCTGTTGAGGGACAAATGTGTGGACAACGCTCTAATGTGGAGGGACAATTTACCCTTCCCCTATTCCCAACTGCTACCAAGATGCCAGAGAGGAACATAATGAAGACAGCAGTGTTCAACAAAGAGCAATAAACAGTGATAAAGGAAAAGATGGTCGGTGTTCAAAGGTCTCAGTTTACTTTTGACAAGGGTGTTTTTATGGTTCTACCTTCAGCTGAAACCTGGAGAAAAGCTGAGACAACAAGACTGTTTGGAATTGAATTTCCTAATGCTACATGCATTTATCAGCAATTACGACATTATGAAGTAATAAATTAGCAGCACTTTATACCTACTTTTTATTTTAATTTTCAATAAAGAATGTCTTGAAGGTGTTCTTCAATGGCAACTTTGTTGATATCAGGATAGCCGAAACTGGCCCAACATGTTTTTCGACTGTCTCAGATAATTAGCCATAACTCCTGAACCAGACCCCCAAATTACACCATCTCATGAAAGCTGGAACACTCCTAAAAAAGAATCAGTAAAACTCCAGTCGAGATGAACTTAAATTTGTGGCCAGAAAAAAAATTCTTTGATTGCATAGTTTTTTTGGGGGACAGTCTGTATACATGTACAAGAAATCCCATCCCATCTTGCTACTTGAATTGGAACTTAAAAACTCCCACAATGAGGGCCTTCCACTTCTTCTTCTTATCGTGTCCAAATACAGTGGTTCTCAAATATGATCCATCAGCCAGAGATGGGTATAATGTCTGAATGCTTCACTGAATTCTGCAAGGCCCTTGTCTGTGCATTGTTGCTCCAACAGTGGACAGACAAAGATATGTTCCATTGCCTGTGGTGGCACAGTGGTGCTGTTCCACAACCACAGGGAGTGTCCCGACCTGCCTCCAGGCAGCGCCCTTATCTGCCGATTATGGTTCTCAATCGTTTGAGACATCGCCATTCAGCCCATGAGAGTCAGCTCCGATGAAGATGCTCACCAGGTTCAATACCGATAGATGTTTCTTGGTTGATAGCAAGTCTTTCTTTCGGTGTCAAGCTTGTCGGTGTTAATTTCTGGTGTTAAGAATTAGGATATAACACCGCTTGGTGTTGCTGCATAATTTTAATTATGCATTTTGGTGATCTGCTGATGAAATTTTAGACGTAGGCAGTTACAATAGAAGCAAACGATAACAAAATCAAACATTTTCTACTAAAATGCCAGACGTTCCAAAAATAAATGATAACATCAAGGATTGGTGTTAATTAACACCAGAGGGTGCGGTCCCGTAGCGATTCCAGGAGGGTATTAAATTAACACCAGTATTGTCAATTTGGCACTGGCAGTGTTAAAAACATAATCAACACTGACATGTGGTGTAAACTTAACACCAAGTAGTGTCATATCATACATTGTAGCACCAAAATTGGTGTTAATATAACACTGACATGGTGGTATTTAACACCGAAATGTGTTCCCATCATCCAGTTTGTGGCGAGACGAACAACTTAGGATGCCCAGACTTAAACACCATGAAAACTGACAATATTGTCATATTTACATGATAATAAGCATCAGGTGAGTATTCTATCCCTCAAAATCGATATCCAGTACCATGTAAACCTCATATTGGCACACAAAAAAATAATTCATGAGGGAAAAGAGAATGGGAATTTAATTTCAGGTAAATTGGCAACCAGTTTGGATTTAAGTGGCCATCTTGCATTTGCAGCCAAATCCTGAGTACCATGCAAGCTAATTCCAAAGGACATGGGTTTGGAATGACGGAACCAACGTTAACATGAACAAATCAGGTAGCTTGAATATAAATAAGGAGATTTTGGCGGCAATTTTAGCGGCCATTTTGGATTTGAGACCGAATCCTTGGTAGCCTCTAACCTAATTCCAATAGCTGTAGGCTTAAGATGGCGGAACTGCTGTAAAAGCTTTGACTTAGAAAGCCAAGACGCGGTATAAGTGTAATTAAGGTTATTTTGGCAGCCATTTTGATTTTTGGCGGCCATCTTGGATTTGGGCGATATTCGGAGTGGCTCTCGGGCCAATTTGAATGGGGGAATGTTAAGGATGACAGAATCCATGAAAAAACCTTGACAGGAAATACTTAGAGAGGGTATTATCCAATTAATGTAATTTTGGCAGCCCTTTTGGATTTTGGCGGCTATCTTGAATTTGGGGCAAAATTCTGGGTGGCCCCAAGCTTATTTCAAAGAGTATGGGTTGAAGAAGACAAAATCACTTAGAAAACCTTGACTGGAAAATGGCAGTTTTTCCTTGGCTGGGACCTGTCTATAATAAAATAATATTACTCACAACTTTCAACCTAGTGCGATGGTCCAAATAGCTCCAAATGTTACTTTTTTGAGTGTTGTTTGATTATATATGTTTTTACCAGAATCAAATATGTAATCATGGAATAATAATTTTTTTTAAGTATAAATAAAATATGTGCATCCGCTGTTGTTACATAGTGTGTGAGTGTTGTTTATTATAGGTGTGTGTGGGCATGTGCTTGTATGTATTTTATCTATATGTTGTGTGTTTGTATGGTCGTGTGCATGTGTGTGCATGTGTGTGTGTGGGTGTGTGTGTGTGTGTGGGTGTGTGTGTGTGTGTGTCATACTCATTAATGTTTGCGTTTGTAGTGTCTGTTGAGTTGGGAGCACTGCACCCTGTGGTGACAGTGCTTTTTGTGCTTTCAGTGCTCCCTGGCTTCTCATCAGACCTCATTTTATGCTATGTTTCTATTTTGTTGTTGAATTGCCAGTTGAATAAATAAAAATAAAAATTATGCCAGTGGTTATTTGTATCGCCCTATAAATTCAAATAAAATATGGAAAAACAACAATACACCAAGAAACTACGTCATTAATTAATATCGAAAATATCATTATAGGTATTTGTAATAATTATTGTGCTGAATTGTTGACTGTATCTTCAAAACAAACGAATTATATTTCAAATATACTTGATATTTAAGGCTATCGTCAAAACAAAATAATGCAAATCTAAGCTCACCACCATCAACAAAATGAAAAGAGAAATAAGCCATAGTGAAATTAATTAATTAATTTACCGCATGCGTAGACACGTCAGCACGTGGTATAATAACATGCATGGGTGACAAAAATTACACGTGTTGTAATTAGCCACTGTTACGGGAAGTACCCTTAAGGTCAGAAAAACAACTTATCAATATCAAAATAATTTCATAGCTATAAGATTGACTTAATCAATGTAAAATTTCGAAGGACCATGGCCCGATCACTAATAGCTTCTCGTCCCCACTCCCCAGATCCCCGGATTTTACCGGAAGTGGTCAAACATTTGATATCTGAAAAGGCTACTATATTAGTCTTATGCATGTACAATTCTAGGACTAGTGGATGTTTGGTTTAGAAGTTAGTGGATGTTTGGTTTAGAAATTAAGGGATAAGCAGCGATAAAAAATGTGGAAATGTAATTTTAGCTTATAAATCAAAGATAAGTACGTACAATTCATTATAACTACAAGAACACCAAATAGTGAAAAAATGAAGTATTTGAAGAAAGTTGTCATACCGTCTCCCGCAAATAGACATACAGCGATGACGACTCAAAACCTACACTAAACAGCTGATTGAGGTTTACACCAGTACAGAATAAACAAAGATCAATAATGTTTGTGTTTGAGGTCAAACTGTACAGGTCATGGTGCACAATATAATGCTTATAAATCTGTAATATTCACAGGGAAAATCTTTTTAGACCTCAAGTCGGAATTTTGGAAAAAGTACTGCCTTGTCTTTAATAGGCCTATATGGATTTCAAACCAACCACTTGCAGGTTATGTTTGCACATCCATGTCAGTAACAAAAATACCAAAATACGATACCTTTAGTGGATGTTTGGTTTAGAAGTTATGAGCCAAAATGTGCCCCATTTTGGTAATTTTACACGGTACTTAGATGAGCTTACGAAATTACGTTTTAGTTCTCACATCAAATGGATTGAAATATTGGCACGAAACTTTACAGATTGGTTTTGAGGTGAAGGTCATTCTTTTAATTATTAAAGTCTGACTCAGAGATTTCGAAATATATTTTTTTTTTTTTTGTGTAATAATGAAAAATAGTCAACTAGAACTAAAGATAGTAACCTCAATGCACAATTCCGAAATTTGAGAGGAATCGGATTTTTCGTTTTGATGCAGTAAACATTTATGTGTAGTGTTACGTCCCATAGGATACTGTGTATAACAAAAATTCCGGATCCGGAATTTTATAACAAGAACAAAAGATTTGTGGATTTTCTATATGAAATGGAAGGAATTCGATTTAAGCTTAGCAATTTCACACAGTAATTAGTATATGGACAATCATTATGTACATGCAAAAACATGATTTTTTTTGGAAATGAGGGCCTCCTCAGGAAATCTCTGATTCGCCCTTTATATGAAAACTTTAGTACACTTAATCGCCTATCCCCTTTTAAAACAATGATTTCGGTATTTGAAACTTTGTATGCCGCGGTCAATGATAATTATTCTACACACAATTATACACCGCTTTCCGAAATTGTTTCCATTTCTTGCCCATTTACAGCACCTTTCATTTAGCTACATTTGTTTAGAATAATAGCTCACAAGTTCTTGCTGAGGTGCTACTCAGTCCCTCGTAGAAGCATGTAATCTAGCGACAAAATAAGTATTCTTCGCGTTATCGCAAAAGCCTGCTTCCTCTATAGTAGATTTCAAAATAAAGCGAGACCGGCATGAAAAGTTTTATGTCTGTCCATTCACCGTGAGAGGTAAGAGGAATTATTTTAATGGCCACAGGTAACAGTTTAATGATACTCATACAATTTTAGTAATGTAGCTAGTAATAAATGTTGACCTAAAATACATTATTTCCATCTAAAGATAGGTGGATATTTCAATTGAAGCATAGGAGGAAACAAACAACATTTTATTTCCTTAAACCGTTGTGTTATTTTGAACATAACTACTTTGAACACTGGCAAAATATCATTCACTTATCACAGCATTGGAGAACTACTGCATTCTTATAATATCGATTCACCCATAAACACCAATTAAGTTTTTATTTGGCCATCAAAAAGAGATTATCGCAAAACGGATTTGACATCCCGGCCAACAATGGCAGAAGTCCTTCATCATTACCAGAGCATTGTATAACTGAATGCATCAGTTTCCAGTAAGCCGCTTCTGTACAGGAACTTTGTACATGGTCACAATATGTTTTGTAATGGCAACAAAGGCCTTGCTTCTGCATGGCCGGGGATTGAACCCCAAATCAATGTCACACCCGTCCTAATATGCTCACGAGTCTCACCCGGGGTATTGAAATCTACTATAGATGGGTCAAAGTCTCTATGCCTCCCATAAACCTTGGCTATACCTGTTTGCCAACATCAACTTATATATATTACAGCCCCTAATATAAAACTATAGTTCTGCTTGGACAAGGACATCAGGAGATGGGGGGAGGTTGTCTCAGGACTTTTCCACAATGGAGACAGCATCCTCCACCTCTCTTTTGTTGTTAAAAACAGTGTGGGTCCCAACTGGTGCTGTGACTACTCCTTCTCTCTTTCCTTTATCTCCTTTATTGAGTAAGTATAGGTCCATAGGTATATACTTAGTCAACCAACCTGGTGAAATAGTCCCTGCTGCCTTGTAGGTTGGTTCGTGTGTGGACAAGGCTAATGGACGATCCTTTGACAGAAAAGGCAACCGCTGCCTTGCAGAGTGTCACCGTGAAAGTAAAAGGCTAAGCGGACCTCACCAACAGAAAAGGTGGCTGGAGACTGGCGAATCCAAGCTCACTATTTAGCTAATTGACAAGATGAATAGTTCACAACGTAGCGCCGATTACAACTCCGTGCATTGAGTCAACATTGGTCTTATACCAATACATATGATGGTTGGTCTTAAAAGCATACCGGGAAGGTCCAACCCTGATATTGACAAAAGATGCATGGACAACTTAGACGCAAAAATTCCTTCATCATCAGCACATTTAAGTCCAGACATGTCAACAACAGCAAAGATATAATAACTCGTACATGTAGCAAAACTGTATGATATCGATGTCATCTGCATACAGGAACACCGCATTGTGCACAGTGAAACTCTCTATACAGGAGAAATCCATGGATAGGCACTTTTACAGACTCTGCTGGAAGAACAAGAGAAAGGCAGTACAGGGGAGGTGTGGGGGTTTCTTTTTATCACCAAAGGCTCTAAGCTCCATGTGCCAGCCTTGTCAACTTTAATGAGGAATCTTGAACCTTACACTGACGGGCAATCCTGTCAATGCCCCCAGTACAGTTCAAGCCCTAATTTCTGTACATTCCTGGAGTTTACAAAAAGCTACGCTTGGGCCTGACGACGCGTTGTTCACTTGCAACAAACGAGACCAACAGAAATGGAAGGTAAAGCAGGGATTCAGGAGACAATTTAACATTGTTGCCACTAAGATCAAATCCAAAATCAAGCAGGTAGACCGTGGACACACCGCCGCCCCAATGGAGAAACTTGAGAATATAGGCAAAATTTAGCACATGACTCACTCTTCTAGCGGACACACTTCTACATAAAAATGGCTCAGGACCAGGAAATTCCGAACAGGAAATTAAAGAAAAATAAGGACAAAATAAGTCCAAACTTGGCCTTTTTAAATTCAAAATTAACAAAAATCGCAGAAGTCCAAAAAACCCTAAGGGACTTAGCGATTTGATAAAAGTTTGCATAAATTAGCATAACGAAAAATTTCACTGATGCAGAATACTGTGATAGAAGAGGTTTGAAATTGGTTGATGTCCCCAAAAACCAAACATCATTTTGTTGATAGGGATGTTCACATAATTCATGAGAAAAAGCGATCCGTTACTATGTCCAAAAAGGGCAAAAACGACTCATTCGTTTAGGAGCTTCTACTTGGGACCCCATTTCCACACCTTGCTTGATCTAAAAATTCCATGGAATCTACAAGGTTGGAACTATCTAAACTCGATAAGAGAAAACACACATGCTAACTCGACAAAACCCGAACGTCAAGCTCTCAGATCTCTTAAAGAAAAGAAACACTTGGTTTTCAAAAACGGACCAACTCGAGTGCGTAGTAATCAAAAAAAAGCTGAGTAACAGACGTGAAGGTGAAACAATGCTTGAAGGTAATCAATACACTACATCGATGGTGATATGAATTGACACCTGGGACACTGTGAAGTGATTCAAAAAAAGCTAAACCTCATGTTATGGGATGGCGTAGTGATAAAAAAACACACACATTATTTGTACCCGGATAGAACACAAACGCGAACTCGGTTGCTACTCAGCCAAAAGTTCACACAAGGACTCCTGCTGGTAAAGTCTAATAGGAAGAACCATGCCCTGGCCACATCCTATTTTCAGCAATTGTGGAGACCAGTAGAACATTGGCGAATTATTGAATTCTTCCTTGGGCTTCTGGTCCAAAAAACAAAAACCACTTACATCAAAGAAACGAAAGATGTGATAAGGAAACTTGAACAATGAAACTACACAAAAGCAGTCTTTTGGTGACAATAGGATGTATCGGTGTTCACAAAGGTTCTAAAAATGAAGTAGAAACAGGAGGTCTAAGTGCTCTATCCAGTTACAAATACAGGAAACTATTTTCCTAGAATGACAACTGTCCATTCTATGGAAGCATTAATTAAAACAGGTGTTGCAAAGAAATTTCTAGGTTTAACGGGAAATAATATTTGCAAACGACAGCGAGTGCGATGGCCCAAAGATGTTCACCGAAGTCGGTGATAGAATGATGTCCATGCTCTGGAAAAACGGGTCTTTCTTAAATGGCTTTCGCTATCGAGATGATATACCTCATGTTCTGACTGGTGACGGAAAAGAGATCTAGATGATTCATTAGTCGGCTAACTCTATGCATACGACGTTGAATTCACACACGATGGTCAAAATCAGAAATCAACTTCTAGACCTAACTCCGTACAAGGGAGATAGATTTGCAAAAGCATCAGATTCTAGATATGAAAACGTTTCAGTAAACCCTGGACACATTCTAATATATCGCAAGAGATTCATCTCACCCAAACGCATGCTTCCGTGGCATGGTCAAGGGTAAGGCTATCAGTATATTCGAAACTCCAGCTCCAGATTAAAAATAGCCAAACTTGATTTTTCATATCCCCCCCCTCCCCCAACTACTCCAAAGGATATATGGAATCGGAAGTGCTCAATGCTTGTCAGATATTTCATACAAAAGACGAAAATATCTATCTAGAGATGTACAAAAGACCGCGTAAAACATTCTTGTCTTCAGCCACTGACTACTTACCCCAATCGAGCAATGCTGATATCAAACAGCCACTTCTCAGCGAACTGGCATTCATATATTGAAAATCATAATCTGAACGAAATCTTACCCTTCTCCAGATACTCGCACTAGACGCCACCAAAATCTAGAAGAGCGTTAGTAGAGCTAAGATAGAAAGCAGATAATGATCTTCAATCTTCGAACTCTAATGAGCATACTCGGGAGGAAGCTAGTCTGCAAACGAAAGGTACCAAAGTCCCACCTCCCCCAAAACCTGAAGAATTTGCTAGATCTTCTCAACGAAAATGAAGTCATTCATGAATATGCACTGTCTATGACATTCACAGACTATTGCGGAACGGGGTGAGTTTTGACTTTATCTCATGATCACGGGAATAGGTGAACATTATAAAAATACGAATGCCTGCTGGAACCGATAGACCTACAAATATTTTCCTCAGGAGGCTAATCATGTCACATCAGTAGGCTCCTTAATAAATTACAAGTGTCCCCTACCCTATATATATGTACAACTAATATTATGCATAGCCAAACAGGGCATACACTTTAGACTTTATGATCTTCATATATATATTTCTGCGGTCTCGAGATCTATTTTGATTTATGCCTACAAACATTCCGTAGCCTTACAATGATAGAGTTAGGATAAACTGTTTAACAATTAATACGTGATATGTTGACTATTTCAAAACTGAAATGCATGAGAAAAAACCAAACCCTCTAAGCATTGACTCGTAGTCAAAACAAAAACGAGAATCCTATTGTACTCTCATACGATCTCATAAGCTGGTCGTTAGGGTCCATCTCCGGCACCCCTTACTTGTATTAAAAAGTCAAGTAGGCTTGACTTAATGAGTTCCAAACTTGCTTACTATGATGAAAGCTAGTATTCTATATTATATTATTATAAAAGAAAGATAAAATATCCCTTCTTCTAAAATTCGCACTCATGAAAATCAAAATAATTTTTAGATTTGTCACAAAAGTGGAACCTAAATTACACTAATGGTATTAAACCATAGCTTTAAATCTTGTGTTATTTAAGGTACTTACACATAAATGAAGTATTTAAAGGCTTATCATGAGTGCCTAAATGATAGTGATAATGCTTTTTTCATCAAAAATATTACCAAAAACCCAGGTAGACCCAAAATTAAGCATAGAAAAGTAGCTGATGAGATAACCAAAAAGATCAAAAGTATTTTGATCATAGTTGAATCGAAATAGCTACAATAGATATCTCTCTGAGTTTCTCAAAACTAGAGAAACTCCTGTTGTTTTTCACACATTCTTTTTCAAACATTGGATAGATGGAATGGTTTAAACTTTAGCACAAAACTTACAAGCCTCGCTACGCCTTTCTTTGTAAAACCCGCAAAGGAGGGACTATGCGTGGTCTAAACAAGTGGACATTATGTTTCATGAAGACAAGAAGGCTGTTTGACGCTCTCCAAAACCGATAGGCCTAGGATAAACGAACACGGGATTGCGTAACTATATCACCCCTCTTACCATGATTACTCCGTCTATATCCTCGTTTGGATGTAGAACACCCGATAGATAGTGCGCTGCATGGCATTCTCTCCTGATGACATGGTCGTTAGCGAAGGAATCTCGTTGTCGTACCCAAAACTATAGGCCTACCTTGAAAACAGGAAGAGCATTTTTGTCATGTAAAATAAATCATCATGGACAACAGTTTGGTCCACATATCTATATTCAATGCTGTGATTTTGTCAAAAACTACATGGCAAGTTCAAACTTTGAATTACCTCAAACATCTGGTTGACAATTGTCAATCTAAAGATAAAACAAGACCATATTACGCTCTTAAATTTTAGAGCCTCTATCCGATATTTGACTTTTATAGTTCTGAAAAACAGATTAAGAAGTAAAATGTCAAGTTCGGAACTCTACCCTAGCGTATTATGCTTACGGTTTTTCTAAACTGGAGCATACACCATACAACAAGCCTCTATACGCTTACTTTGCAAACCCGCAAAGAGCTAACTATTATTTGTCAAAAACAAATGGACATTAGTTTCATGATGACAACAACTGGGTTACGTTGATTTCTCCTGCTCTTCCCAAATTGACAGGCTTAGGGTAATTGAACATGAGATTGCGTAACTCTATCACCCCCTTTACCACTTATTTCGAATCAATAACGTGAACTATCAACATGCATGATTCGATTGTGTTAAGTTATCCAATTCTGTGAAAAGTTGCACAATTGCTAACTTTTTCACCCTCTCTTAGAATATTAGTCATATCTCTGGATTGCAACAACCAAATCGAATGCTGTTTATAAGATAAGACTCCATTTATTACATAGTCTAAATATCACGCGTCACGTCACTATTTTATTTTCTTCATCTCCAAAGAGGTTGCTTTTGCCTTGCACCATTTTATGTGGACACCCTGCATGTATATATTTAAGAAATAAAGGGTTTGCATTGTCATTTATGGGCGAATAATGTGTCCGAGGTCAGAAAAACTAAATAATGGGTGAGGCGCAGCCGAGCCCATCATTTGAAAGTTTTCCTGGACGAGGATACATTATGAGCCCATAAATAACACTGCAAACCATTTATTTCTATTCTATTACCTAAAACAGCTTCATTAATAAGAAAATGCATTGGCGACCCATTATTGCAGAATAATGGGCAGTACACTGACGCATCAGAGTGCTGCATTTTCATAATGGGCAGCAGCGGAACTAGAATAAAGGATGATGTGCAACACCTGTTTTTTTAGGTGCATCAAGACATTTCACATTATGTTGCTAGAAATAGGCCTAATGTAATCCTTATCTCTAAACGAGTTAAGCTCAAATTGTTTGTCTTTACTACAAACATTTTGAATTTTCTAAAATCTTATTTGCTCCAATACAAAAATCAAAATTTATTTTACAGCATGTCCCAATAAAAACGCAATACTCGGTACCAGCCGCCATTAAGTTTGGAACAAAGCATACGACTACTTGTTTTTGTTGTAAGGTATGATGGGAATGTTAGCTATGTCCCTGAAAGTTCGCAAAGGTAGAGTTAATATTTTTCATAGTAAAGAGAACTTTAAAGATATGACCCCAGAAATCAAGTATCATTAACATTTAATAATAATTATGTAAATGCAGTTATTTTACAGTAGAAGTTGTTCTGCAAGACATTTAGGCAAGTAAAATGTTGATTGTAATCAAAATTGTATTTGCCTATTTGTTCTTCATTGGCACCGTTGTGGTTGCTATAAAACAGCTCCTCATTTTGGTAAAGCCCTGCGGGTTATTTGATTGCATGCCGGTGTAGAAGTAATTATAGTCGGGCGTACTCACAGTCCGGCTACAACGGTAAGGAATAGGGCACTAGATCAGTTGACTCTTAACGAAACATTAGTTTCACGCTTTATTCCGTTATCGTCTATGGAGCCCGGACTATGGCTCCCGCCGGACTATAGTTGCTTTCACAGGGATATTAAAAACTATTGACTCTATCCCTATAAGTCTAGCCGGTGTCTAATTTATATAAATTATTATTAAGAAAACGATGAATGAGCTGATATGAGGAGAGGATGGTTATTTTCTACCAGAACGAAAAGCACCCACGAGGGATCGGATCTCGCAATACCGTATAGTTCATGAAGTAACCTCATGACCTGCAAATTGGAACGTTGGTGATTTTAGGAGAGGAGCTTATTGTCGGGCTTAGTGTGTATGCAGGGGCGATGCTAGGGTAAAATGGCGACACATTACAGTCACGATAAGTGATTAACCCATATAGTTTTTTTTTTTTTTTTTTTTTGTTTAGCTAGAAAACAGGTGTTGTAACTAACATATACGCACAGCACAAACCTGCATTTATGGGCATGTTCATGCACATACATATCCGCACACATAAGCTCTCACATACACACACCTTCACTCAGGGGCAGAGATTTTTTTTGCGAGATGTATACGGATCAAAGGTTGGACTGACTATGCACTATAAGCAGGAGTTTGTGGAGTCAAAGGGAGAAGTTCCTGGGGGCACACAACTAAATCCGTCCGCATTTGATATAACCTGATAGTCCCGGTAAAAAATAGCGCCTATGCGAAATATATCAGCGTCCTGAGGGAACCAGGTTTTGCATGACTCTTGTCTTGTTTTATGAAAAGGATAGAATAGGACCACAATATTCTAAATCTGTCAAGATTTTTTTTTGAGGGGGCACCCCCCCCCCACCCTTGGTAATCCGTGTTACAAAAAAAGGCTTAGTAAGACGAGGATTAACACTTGCGAAGAATTATGTATCATGATAGCCTTTTTCATCGGTTGGAGACATGACTTCGGTATCAAAGCACAGCCTTGACTGGGTCAAAATCATATATGACGGTTCGGACTTTTCACGTCAGCATTTTTGTGCTCAAAATCTAATGACGTCATCCTTGATTATGGTTTCCCTCAAGGAAATCATCTTTGTCCTACGGTTGTCCACAATGTACGTCCAGCCCATTGCTGCAATAATTCGTAATCCAATTCAAATATCCCTTTATGCTGAAAAAATTATATTCAGCTCTATTATATTTAACCCCGTATTCCAGGTGAACCAGCCCTTGCTTTGATTTTAAAACATTGCATGTTTGGGAGTTGAAAATCATCGCTGGACATTTGCTCAAGCCCCCCTGCTCAGAAGCCGAGCCCCCCAGCCCCCCCCACCCCTCAATGACTGACCGTTTGTACCTGTCTATAGAGACGGAACCAAATTCGCCCCTCAGAAATGCCTCGCCCCCCCCCCCCCGCCATTTGCACTGTCTGGTTACGCCACTTCTACATGCTGAAACCATCACTCTAACGAGTTTTTTATAGCTTCTTCTCCTCACAACAGTCATTCGTCTGCTCAAAACCAACATTTACATAGGCAACACCGAGATATCTCCGTCAACTACGATAAAAAAAACTGGCATTCGATCCAGCTATGTCCATGTCATCCCACATTATACTATTTTATGTCAGTCATTGGACTTCTCTCTTTGGAACATATCCCGTATCCGCCGCTATATTGACAGAGAGACCTGTAGCAATGCAATGCAACCACTTGTTCTATCAAGACTTGAACTATGCTAACGCCCTTCTATATCTGGCTGCAAGTCTGGTGATATTGCTCGTCTTCAGCGTTTACAGAACAGAGCTGTCCGCATTGTGTTTCAGGTCCCTCGTCGCCACTCATATTCCATTGGTTACCTGTAAACCAGCGTATCATTTTCGAAGTCATCTTATATATTTGCAAGTCACTGTACGATCTATCACCAATATACCTATCTAACTGTTTGAAAATCTATATCCCACTTAGAGAGCTCGAGGGTGTACGCTCGTCTTCTGACACTGCTCGTTTGGTTGTATCCAGAACCAAAAGGGTGTAGTACATGTGGAACTGTATTTTTGTGAAAATTTCATACACAATCTTGCAACCAAGGTTTTTCTAAATCAAAATTGTATGAGGATTCCAAAAATCATGGGTGTCATTTTTTAAAATGTGTTCTTGGATGAATTCTAGGGGCAAGGTTTATACAGGGGTCAAAATATAAAAGGGGGCAAAATGTGTTTTAAAGTATACCATCATGTTCAGTACCTTTCAAGGATTACAGAAAGCTATAGTTTGCCCTACCTGAGAGTTATAGTACAAAAGTTACAAGGTAAAATAGGTTCAAGGTCACAATGGGGTAAAATTTCAGATTCAACGGTTTGTTTTAAAAATGATGCCAAATTGTTCGTCGTACTATACAGAAGCCGAAAATATAAAGGTCTTGTTGTCAATGACGTTTTGCTAATAATTAGGAGGCCAAATATGGCCGTGGTCCACAGGGCCTATGGGAGACCTCTAGTCATATCTCTAAAAGTCTCACTTTGAAAGGTGAAACACACAGAATCTATATACATTTTCTTATTCAGTATGACCCAATGAACGATTTAAAACTAGTTTCAACAAAATCGGACCATTCTATAAATAATGACCTTGAACTTTCTTGAGTCTATTGTACTAAAACAATAGGTCGTAAATATGGCAAACTATACCTTTTTAGAAACCTTATGAGCAGCCGAACAGGCTGGTATAAATTTTAAAACAATGTAAACACCTTTATCGTTTACCCCTGTACAAATTTTACCCCCTTATAAAACACCCAAGAACACATTTAAAAAATGACACCCATGATTTTCAGATTCTCCGTGAAATTCTGTATTGGAAAAACATATTTAGTGTCAAAATGCATATGAAAAAACGAAACCAATACATCATACATTTCCCCATTTACTAGTGATGGTGAAAGATTCAATTACAGTTATTTAGGCCCTAAACTGTGGATGGAAATCCCACACATCATATTCGGACAGGTCTCTTTAGGTTGGTACTTGTACTGATGATATTTGATGTATGTATTGTTTTCTCATCTGCTGTTATTTTACTTGTTATTGTTTTGTTAAAGCGGCTTTGATCAGTTGGATATGCGCTATTATTTTAAGCATCGTTTTATTTATTATAAACATGATTAAAACAAACCAGGAAAAATCATTATAAACTCTCAATCTGCAATACGGTTTGTTTTAAATGGCCGAGCTATTTTCATTAAATAGCAAGGGATTTGTAGTTTTGTAGTTTCTTATAGGAAAAATACGAAATTGGTACCTCAGTAGTTATAGAAATTACTGATGGCCAAACTTAAAACATTTGAACAAGTACTACCTGTTGGCTTTATCACATGTTCTAGCTTTTGATGACACACCAAAAAAAATAACAATATATGGATTTTTGGGTATTTTTAACCCTAAAAAAAATCACAAAATTCAATACCAAACGCTAACAGAAATAGCACCAGCTGCGGCCCGTCGATGGTATTAGCTACAAAAACCATAGTAAACAGATCTTGCCGATATATTGAGCCCATTAGTATATATTCCAAGTCTTCTATGACACCGGTATTGTCCCTTCTCAGTTCAAAGTTGCAAGAGTAATTCCGATCTACAAAGCTGGCGATAAGCACTCTTTCAACAATTATAGGCCTATCTCCATTCCTTTCCGGCATTATCAAAAATCCTTGTTGAAAAAAAATTTACAATCGAATCATCGCGTATATAGATTAAGATAAAAAATAATATCCTAACTCCTGCCGTTTGGCTTCAGACCTAAAAAACATTTTCCAGTTCATGGCTATCAATAAACTCTATAATGAGTTATAAAATTGTTACATCCCTTGACCCAAAAACTTTGCACTGCTGGGATCTTTTAGATCTCAGTAAAGCTTCCGACACTCGTGACCACACAGTTCTTATTAACAAACTAAAAATTATGGGGATAGATACGGGGTACTGCCAATACTTGGATTAAAAATTATCTTGAGAACCGAAAAACATTCGTGATTATAATCAACACCAGTCGTCCACTTCTTCAATCAGATGCGGCGTACCTCACGGCTCAATTCTAGGACCCCTTTTGTTTTACTTTATATTCAACGACCGTCCTCAGTGCTCTCCCACTATCTTCAATTTATTATGTTGTCGCGATGATACAAAATATCTTATTTCCAACAAAGAACCCAAATGACTTGAATCTTACTAAATAAAGAATTAACTCTATATGACTAACTGGTTTTTTTTAATGTTTTTTAAATAAATAAACTGTTCCCTACAACATTTTAAAAAAAAATAATGTAATTATTATTTTATTAACTAAATATTTTTTGGTAACAAGTTGATTATTTATAAGCCACTTGAACAAGTTATACACCTTAAATTTCTAGGCGTCTTAATTGATGTGATAGGTCATGAAAATCAAAATATTCACCAATTACAAAAATAATATCAAAATTAACGGGTTATCAGAACGTTAAAAAATTTCTTCCCTCTAGATTCCCTGACTACCTTGTATAATTACGCTTTGTATTTCCGTACCATAAAATAATTGTGACTTTTTGGGCAAATAAAAATAATTCTCTCTACAGTCTCTGTTTTTTAAAGCAAAAAACAGATTATTTCGTTAATGTACAAACTTCCATTTGGCTCCCCATACCGACCCTCTTTTTTCCCTCCATGAATACGCTTAGAATTCATGGCCTTTATATTTCCAGACCGCCAGGTTCATGTATAATTACCATTATGACCAACTTCCTCCAAACATCTTAGATGATCATTTTTTCTTGACCAGACCAGGACGTTCCCCTTCATATGACACTCGATCATCCTAAGGACCTTTATGTCAGAAAGACTAACACCAGGGCTCGCAGAAGAAAATAACATCAGGATTCAAGGGGGCCCTATTATGGAATTCATTAAGATACTCCGTCTTAAACAGTCATCATCATTAGCTGTTTTTAAAACAACTCTTAAAAACAGCTCATTGATTCATATCTCTCCGCTCCGTGATTTGGGTAACTTTTTCTTTACTTATCTGGGTTTTTTTGTGTTATCTATTTTTTTAATGTTAAGTCGGCACCCTCTTTTCGAAAATGTGAATGTAGTTACCATTTATTCAGTGGCGTAACCAGACCTTTACAAATGGGGGGGCTGTGAAGGGTGCCAAGACTTTTTTGAGGGGGCAATTTGGGGTCCTTATCCATAGACACTGTACAAAAGTCAGTTAATTTGGGGGGGGCGGATGGAAGGGGGGGGCAAAGAAGGGTTTGGTTGGGGGGGCTCTCGCCGCCCCCCCTGCCCCCCGCTGGTTACGCCACTGCATTTATTGCTTTGATGATGCCGTTACCAACTATAATCATTTTTTATGTGCTTATTGTGTAAATACTGGAGGGGTTGCCACTAAAATACACGCTTTTGAGTTTTCCTGGCATCAACATCTTTGCAAAATATACTTATATAGATTGATTTAATTCTGTTTTTTTCCATACGAATTATCATTTTAAAATTTTTGATTTGTTTAGATTGTACTATGCAATGAGATGAAATAAAACCTGAATGACCTGCTTTTGATGCCAAAATTATGGCCCCAAAATTTGTTTCCTGACATGAATTTAACAGAAGCACATGTGCTGGAGGGTTGGTGGGGGTGTAAAAAAAAGCGCCTGCCCCCTGCTCAAAAAAAGCTCTCATGGGTTAATGGGTTACTGGATGTTGAGGTTCAAAACGGTTTTGTCCAAACAGGCAATGCAGCAGAGTATGAGTAAACCGTACAGAAGGGATAGAGAAGAAGGAAAGGATGGTTTTTCAGGCATATCCCCCCTGATCAAAGAGGGGGAATGTATTCCTACGGTTACGTTTGGGTTAGAGTTATGTTAGGGTTAGGTTGTAGTGGATTTGTTCTCATTGAGAATAATCGGACTTCGAAGGAATACAAATAAGCTTCAAATTACATTTTTGCACATAACATTAATCACTTAGTACAAAGGGGCTTCATGAATGCAAGCCACAAAGACATCCAATTATTTGTAGCTTTTTTATGGTGAGCCAATTATAAATCCACATAAGCTCATACTAAACTTACAACCACATGACTGGTAAAAAATGGAGGTCAAGACAAAATAAATCAAATGCTTTTATGTTGATTTTATTACTTTTGTTTTAATACCGTGATCAGCCATCTACCGAATAGAGTGCTTTGGATTTTAAGGTTAGGGTTGGGTGTTCACCAATTAACGGTCACTTAGAAATCGACAGGGTTAGGGTTAAATTAGGGTATGTGCCTGGTACCGGGAAGGGGGGGGGGGCACTTGTATTCAATTTAGAGAATAAAGGTATGATTTTGGGAACCGGTACTCTCTTTACGACGAATTGAACCCAGGCGATACCATTATTTTAAGTGGAAGAACGAGGCCGGAGGCGGAGTTCTTCCACGCAAAAATAATGGTGTCGCCGGGTTCAATTCGTCGTAAAGAGAGTACCGGTTCCCAAAATCATATCTTTATTTTCATTCTTAAACAGCTTTATCATTTAAGGTCATCTTTAACCCGATTTCGCGATGCTTTACGGCTTAAATACAACAAGAAAGTACTGCTACCACCCAGTGACAACAATCGAACAACCCGTTGAACGCAACGATCATACGCAACGAGACGCAACGTTGGCAGGCGAGCGCGAACGTAACAAAACGCGGTATCACGCGAGCGCTTCAACCTAAAAATAACATCAATACGCAGCGCGTACTACCTGGGTTCAATTAAACGAATTGAACCCGGGCATCAGCCAATGAAATTCCTTACATTTTCACAGCTTTTAAGAATGTACATGTAGTAGCTTGTAGTGGATATGATGCGTGAACACGAAAACGCGTAAAAAGGGTTTCTTTTTCCAACAGGCGATGTACGCCGCGTGCATTGGAGTATCAAAACTGCAAAAGATATAGAAAAAAGTATGTTTTTCTTAACCTTGAAATTGTGATTTGTACGTGTTTCTGGTAAATAAAACTCAAATTAAGCAGAAATCAAAATCATTAAAATATGTAATTCAAAGCAATATAATAAATGGTCTATTACAACCAATGCATTGCTTACTGTCTAGAGGTATTCAAAACTGACAAAAATATGTTTTTTATAGGTAGCAAAACAGACAAAAATACTTTTTTAGGGTATGCTTTTTAGTACATGGCACGCAATCATAATTTGTTTTTTCACCTTTGAATACCGGTGGCCACCCGGGCCTGGTAGAGAAACTAGGTGGAAATGGGCAGATTTGATGTTGAAAATATAACAAATCTCAATACCTTTGACCCACCTGTTTGTCAAATAAGTGAATGGCCCCTGTTTGTCGATTTCTGTTTTTCTTCCCACCCTATACCAAAAGCATAGATAGCTTGATGACCATTGAGTCCTCGTAGCTGTGTATGTGCCCCTGTACAGAGTGTCCCGAAATAAATGCAATCCTCGCCGTCGGTGCTATAATTTCAAAATTACTGAGAATTATTCAAATTTTATAACAGATTCTGAATGACGAACTTGTTTTGTATATCCTGTCTAATTTTTGTCTGATACGGTTTACTAGTTTTGAAAACAAATGCCTCTTATTAACCCGCTGTCAAATTACCCCATTCCAAGTTTGCCTTAGATGGTTGAAGCAGGTTCGCCTTGAAAAGTGAAATAAAATGTCTTTCAACTACAAAAATCCCTGGTACTAATCCGTCTGTTGTTTAAAAAAAATAAATTTACTTAAAAATGGTCAGTCATTGTTTTTTATACCACTGTCGTTTCATGTCTGTACAGACTTTTGCTCTACTCATATTTAGAAAAGTAACTTAGCGACTTGGCCAAATTTTATCTCCAGTGTGTCTGACAAATCTGCGTGAATATTGTAAATTGCAGGCAGAGGGATTAAATACCAAATGAATGGAATGGTTGGGGCTATAATTTCAAAATTATTTTAAAAATGTTGAAATGTTGGCTAGATTATTGTACGGCCTCCTTTTCTTAAGCATATTGTCCAAATTTCACCTGATTTGCTTCACTGTTTTTTAGAACAAAGGCGATTACGTAAGTAAGCCACAATTTAAGCCATTCCAAGTTTGACTGATGAATACACAATCAAGGCTTAAGTACGTAGGTGCTGGTTTTTGTTTTTCTGCTGTCTCTTTCGTTATCCTTACTACTTAAGTTCGGTTCCATTAACCAAGTATAACCTTGTAAACTAAATATTTTAATATTAAAAACATTTAAAGACAATATTCTTTGACAAATAAGGGAAATGTTTTCTGTTCACAATGACAACTGACATTGTGTTTGATTTTGGTTTTCAGTGGTTTATTTGTGTTGTGTGTTATGTCTATAAAATAGTCCATATTATAACATATTATATCTATGGTCTTCAACATCCATTCATATCATTTCCATTCATTTGGTATTTAATCTCTCCGCTGTAATTTGCAATATTCACGCGGATTTGTCAGACACACTGAAGATAAAACATTTAAGTTTGGCCAAGTCGCTAAGTTACTATTCTTATTATGAGTAGAGGAAAATACTGCACAGACGATAAAAGACCGTGGATAAAACAATAACGACACATATTTTAGTATTTCTTTTTAAAGAACAAAAGACAGGATTAGTGCCAGGAGATGTTTGTAGTTAAAAGACATTCAACTTTTCAAGGTGAACCTGCTTCAACGATCTAACGCAAACTTGGAATGGGGTAATTTGACAGCGGGTTACATAAGAGCCTTTGTTTTCAAAACTAGTGAACCGTATCAGACAAAAATTGGATAGGATATACAAAACAAGTTCGTCATTCAGAATGTGTTATAAAATTTGAATAACTCTCAGTAATTTTGAAATTATAGCACCAACTGCGAGGATTGCATTTATTTTGGGACACCCTGTATAATTTCGTTTGCTGTGTTATTCGTGTTTTTTTTTTCTCTCAGACAATCTTTTCTTAAGGTTAATGTTCAAAGTCTATAGGCCAACTGAATTGCAGTATTCAGCAGCTGAACCTGCGACCACTAATGTGTGCGTGTTAACACTTACGTGGATAAGGTCTTCCAGGTTAGTAGATAAGGGGGCTACTGGACAACCCTGCAGAAAAGGCATTTCTCATAGGAATAATTTAGCGAAAGTCTTTACATGTCATGATAATTATAAGACGTTAATATTTTGATCGGTTTAGATATTGGGGCGAATTTGGAAGCTTTTGGACCGAACGCGAAAAAAGGGGCCATTTTGTAGACCAAATTAATTATATAATGCTGAATTCGGTGTTTGATATATTTAGGTTTTTTTTTCAAACGACGTATTTTCCCATGGATTTGTACAGGGAAATTAATTCTAGATCAATCTGGATCAAATTGGATGTATATAATTGGTGGAAGAAACATTAATTATAATATGTATTCCAACACACTATTGCAATATTAACAGCAAAATACAAATGATAGTTTTTACATTATTAATGAAAATAGGCATACAATGAAAAACAAATGGGGGGGAGGGGCAGAGGGGGGGCCGAGGTATTTTCTGAGGGGGCGAATTTGGGTCTTTCTCCAGAGACCTGTATAAACGGTTAGTTCATTGGTGAGGGGAACGGGTTCTGAGCGTAGGCAGTGGCGTCGCCAGTGGGGGGCGGGCATGGGGGGCACGTGGTGGGGCCCCCCCCCCCCCCACCGAGATGTTTTTGTCGTTAATAACCGGTCCGTCGGTACATTTTGTGGTAAAAAGCTGTGTAAGCGTTTTTTGAGCGCGCCGTGGTGGTGGTGGCTGATAAAATAGAGTTTCATGCTTCATGAAAATTGGTTACTACTAATGATTAATGGTCAATACTATACATATTGTAGTTTAAATCTTTGTTTTTTAAAAAAAATTCTCCCCCAACCCCCACCCCCCCCCCCACCCCACTCTTCAGAATTTGGAGGCGACGGTTTTAAAAAATTTGGGTGTCACCCGGCGAGCGTATCGAGCCGGGACAGAAAAAGATTTTGTAGGACAATACACGTCAGGCGAGGAATACAGCGAGAGGGAGGGGGCGGCCGGACTGGGGCGCGCGCCCTCCGGGTAATTCTTGCAAATTCTTCAAAACAGCCCATTTGAGCTATTTTGGACCAGGTTTGACAGCTTTCAGCCCCCCGGTAGGTAATTTTGACATTTTTTCAAAATCCTGGATCCGCCACTCCACGGTCGGTACATTCACAAATCTGTGGCCCCTCGTCAACAAATCCTGGCTACACCACCTGGCGCTTTGTAGGTGGCTATATCGGCCATGCCCCAGCTAGGTACGCCACCTGCAAATTTATTGGGACACTTGTAACAATTATTAGCCCAGTGCAATTTATGAATTTTTTTACCCAGAAAGCGTGTTCAAAAAGGTACAAAAACACTGTTAGGAAAAAAATCGGGAGGAAAAATAATATTTTCAGCATGCAACCCACCATGCGGGACTGTATTTCCTGGGTTTGGTCCGCCTTATCCAACAGAAGTGTTAAGCATTTTGATGGAGCTATTCAGAACATGTTTCCCCTTTAATGGATCATTATGGTAGCTCATGACATGTCGCCCAACCAATAACAGCCCCCCGCCAACATTCTGGGCCAAGGCATATCGCCCTCAAATGAAGTTACTACCAAAACTACAAACCAGACTGCAGAGTAACGCGTCTGTATTCGAATTACAAGTGAGGCCCTGGGACACAAATTGCAACCATAAGGAGTAGTGAAGGAAATCAAACACTGAACATGAAATCAAAACACTCGCGGCCGCTGTTCTATCCCCAAATACAATTGCCTAGCCACAAATCCCACAAAAAACACTTACGTTCATGAGGGTCCTCCATACGGCCGGTCTTTTAGTTCAATCGCAAGTTC
This sequence comes from Ophioderma brevispina, assembly GCA_023653785.1. NCBI lineage: Eukaryota > Metazoa > Echinodermata > Ophiuroidea > Amphilepidida > Ophiodermatidae > Ophioderma > Ophioderma brevispina. Next base: position 45,831 of record JAMKCH010053713.1, read on the forward strand.
CAACCGCTGGAAGGTCTTAGTTGCATAACCAGGTCGAAAAGGAAAAAAATCTGCATGAATTCCACCTATGCCAACTTATGACAGATTTCTACCATTTTTAGGCGAGTTTGGCAGTTACCAACGACGAGTGGTTAAATTTGTGATTTATTCTTGTCCTATACCAGTTGGTGCCCACTTCCTTGGGCAAGTTTTCTTGGGCGCACGAACAGACCATTGGTGTACGATCCCGAGCCAATGGAAAGCAGAAAACTGTAGCCAATGGGGCTTTAATAGCAGTGAGCAGTGTGAGGCAGCCAAAAAAAAGCTGTAGTTTTATTCCTCCGGTCAAGTGTACCCGGTATGACAAGATTAATGGACTTAGTTGATTTTTCTCCTGGTATTGATCCCACATGGTACACCAACGACACAACAGGATGTGAAGATGGTTGGACACATGACAGGTCGCAGTATAAATCAACGATGGTACAAGATGTAAGAAAAATAATTAAAAGGATAATCAGCGATAATGTGAGAGGATAACAAATAGAAATTATTAGCTTATAAATCATGCATAAGTTATGTACAATTCCATTAAACTATAAGCAGCGATTTTCTTAGCCGAAATTCATATTTTGATATTTTGTTACTGGCTTGGATGTGCTAACAATCCCATAACCTGCAAATCCCTTGTATTTAAATGGCACTGGCACATTTTCACAAAATATGATATTTCTTCAATTTGATCGCAAATGATAGTCTAGGCCATTGGAAGAATAGAGATATGATTTACATATAAAAATAACATGCCCCAAAACAGATAGGGACATGACATAGGTCAACTTTAAGTTTGCCGTAACTTTATTCAACAAATATGTCTATTACATGAATATCATGACTCGTACTTGTCACAGTCTGGTTAAACAGGGTTCATGCCATGGAAATCAGGCTCCGGCGTGCGTTTTCTTGTGTTAAACGCCATTTCCGTCTGTTTGACCTCAAACACAAACGTTTATGATCGATCGTTGTTTATTCTTTACTGGTGTAAACCACAATCAGCTGTTTAGTGCAGATTTTGAGACATCGCTGTAACTGCTGTATGTCTATTTGCGGGAGAAGGGATGACAAATTTCCTCGAATACTTCATTTTTTCGTCATTTGTTGTCGTTTTTTGTTTACATTAAAATATGGAATTGTACACACTTATCCCTGATTTATAAGCTAAAAAATACATTTCCACATTTTCTTATTCTCTCTCATTATCGCTGCTTATCCCTTTAATAGACAAATTGATATATAGTGATGGTGACTCAAAATGTACACCAAATAGTGGATTGTGCTGCACACCGTGCACAGAATAAACAAAGATCAATAACATGATGTACGCGTTTGACGTCAAAATGTACAGGTGAGGCATGGTGCACATATCGCGCTTTAAAATCTTTTTAAATCTCAAGTCGGAATTTTTATACGCACGTATAAAAAATCCTGAATCAGATAAATGTTCTGGGTGTCTGCAATACACCATCAGTTTCAAGTCATTGACTTGCAGGTTACGTTAATTAACACATCCATGCCAGTAACAGAGATAAACAATACCAGGATGTTTTTATTTAATGATTTTTTGTGTCGCCTTTTTGAAGAAATGGAGACACCTATACCATCAGTCCTGAATTCTGTCTGACCATGTGGCTGTGTGACATGGCCGTGTGGCCGTATGGCCGTGTTTTCCAAGGTTAATGTTTCGGAAAAAGCTTCCCATTCGAAAAATAAAAGGCAGATTTAATCGGAGAAAATCGGTCAGGACGAACCACTGACCCAAGGCCAATGGGGGTATTCCCACAGGGCCGACGAGGAGAAATTGCGGGCCCCCCTTTTACCAACTTCGTTTCCAGAAGAACCCCATACGGGGGGGTGGTGTGGGGGAGGAGATTTTGGGTTTGAAATTACATGGCTGCGAAGCTTGCCATTGACGCCGGAGGGGGCCGGGGGGGGGGTGTGGGAGCTGTAAAATGTAGTTGATCGATGCTGTTGGAAGTAAGTATTCATATTGTGTTTATGGAAAGACGGGCCCCCCAGGGGGAGGGGTGCGGTGAGGGGGGTGTCCCCCTCCCGCGCAAAGCGGGAACGCCTTGCAATGTTCACTTTGCAAAACACATTTCTCATGAAAATTTGATAGAAACAAATAGAACTTTTTAATGATAGAGGTATGATAAACGGGTTTTATAAAACAAATCTTAATTCTCAAACCGAGAGAGACCCGAACTAAATTTATAACGCGCGTAGCGCGAAAAAGAAAGAGGAAATTTCTGAGTGACAGAGTATCTTCTCTATAAGTAAGTAGGTAGATTGTCGCACAAGGGGAAACGGGCTACCTGTATCCGCCAATGCTCTCTCTCTCTTCTTTCTCTCTCATCCCTCTCCCTCACTTTTTATCCCTCTCTGACTTTTGTCACAACTGCAGGGCTGACGAACTTTTATTTTTTTTTCGAGACAATAGGACCCGGGACCCCTAGGACCCCGGGCCCGGCGCAATTCCCCCTTTGACCCCCCCATCGCGCGGTACGTATTCACCTATTTGGGTCAAGGCCACGTGGGTGATTTAAAGGGGCATTTTTTGAAAATCTAAAAATCATTCTTGGGCCGCAAATTAATTGCTATACATCACTAGACTAAAGCAACAGATTGGGGGTCAAACAAACAAAACTAGGAAACTGCAAAAAGGGCGGACACTTGTGATCCGCGCGGATCTACTTGTTTTCAATGTTTCGGTTCAGCAAATCGTGTTTACCTGTTTACCTGTATTTAACAAAAATTGTTACGTACAGTCTTGTATACTCAACAAGATTGGTGAATTACCTCTAATTTGGTTTTTGAGTATAGAATCTATATGTCGTGATATTTTGCCCCCCCTTTAGTTCTGGTATGGCAAACTTGCTCAAAAGGTAATGACCTGTTACAAGACTTAAGTGTCTATGACAGAGAGAACCAGGTGCTATGGGAAAATGTCGGAACATGAAGGTTGCCAAAGCGACCATTTTGTGATATATGTACTGAGAAAATATTATCACAGGCAAAGTAAGCCTGATCTAACCCCCTGGACTGAGATATACATTACCCCGTTAGAGGCCCATGAGACACAAATTAGTGAGGGAACAAGTAGAAAATTGGAACATATTACATTAGCAATATTTTATTTTGCAGTTCAAGCACTATGTCTATTTAGTTTCCATGTGTACCCCATAGGTATTCATTTCAAATAGCTTTTTATATATGATTGCGTATGTCCAAGAATTTCCAGAGGCCGCTTCGGATGGTGACCCCCCCTTAAATGTCCCTTAAAAAATGCCCCAAAAAATGCAGTGTTTAATGCAATTTTAAAAAAAGAGCATCGTTCAAAAGTATTTTTTTATAGTAGCACTAAGGGGAATCATTCCTCTACCAAAAAATTAAATCGGTTCTTGGGGCGATGTAACAGGTTTTTAAAAAATAGTTGTTTCTTAGAGAGTATTTTTACCTTATTAATTCTTAAAAATTGACACAATCGTTACATAATAGTCGTAATCTGGGTTTGGCAAAATAAGATTCAAGTACAAAATATTGTTTGAAATGTTTCTTAAAATGTTGAGCTACCGAAGGGGGGTTACCCCCCCCCCCCGCGTCAGGTATTTTCTCGGAGAAAAACCAGCTTTTTTTGGGCCAAATTAGTTAAGGTAAGTGTCTCAGGTATTTTCTCGGAGAAAAACCCCTTTTTGGTGCCAAATTATTAATTAAGATGGGTCATTGACCTGTTCCGATGCTTTCTCTCCCACAACAAACATCCCCCCTGGTATAGGTAAGATACAGGGTGATCCCAAAGTGATGATGGGGGTGTGGCAACCCCCCCCCCTTTTCGGGTCGAGAAGTACCAACATGCCTAGCACAACACAGGAATACACATACACTGATTTTGGTACCATAATAGCTAATGTTCCTCCTCTTCCATGATACCAAAATGAGTACTAAATACCTAGCAGTACGTCACAATGACATCAAAATTTCGCATGTCAGCAAACTGCCAATTTCCCTAGACACACTAGGGACAATTATTTTTTTGCCAAAAGGTTATGAATATCAATTTTCATGCTTTTTTGACTCTATTTTATGGACAATATACTATAGGATAATAGAGCCTTATAGTGCTATCTCCGGTTTTGAGTCGCTAAAATTTACAATGTAACATTTTCCACCTCTATATTCAGTATTTTCCCTACTTTCCTCAGCAATATGACGTCATAATGGGATGTTGGTACTTATTTGGTACCAATGGAAAGAAGAACTCTAAGCTATCCTTGATACCAAACAAAAATCACAGGTGTGGTGGTAACCCCCTCCCCCTCGGGAGTTTTGTTACAAAATAGTGCTCAGTAGAAAGGTTTAAGGGGCATTTCTTGATTCCGCCTCGTCCCCCTACTTACCTCAGAAAAGTTGAGATTTTATATCTCTGACCGCGGGCTAGTATAGTCGTGTTGCCCAATCTGACGTGCAATTCAATGGTATCCTGCAAGAAATTCGCGATTTTGTATTTTCTGTCCGTAAACGGACAGAAATTACTGTACAGTGGGTCTATTGGAGAGTGTGATATGAATAGTTGCTCATAACACCATGTGCGAGATCAGAATCAACTGAAGATTTTGGGAATAAGCTTCTCAAAGATATCCAGCAACATACAAAACCGAAGGGGTTAGAATCACGAAATCACCTTTAAGTACACAATATATCGTTTCACTAACCAGTAGATATATTTCATTGTTTTACGTCTACATCCTTTATTATCCCCTGGCTTGAAAAGCAGAGGGGATCTTGCGATAGCACGCATGTCCCAGGTTAAAAGACATTAAATATGTTAACAAATTTTCATGTTAATAATATTATGTGGGTGTAAATGTATGTATTGTTTGTGTGTGTTCCAGTTTGGTTAGCTTTTCTAACCAATGTGGTTTTTTGTTTTTCAGTGTCTCCTTCGAAAAGTTGAAGTCCGATTGGAACCATACCTTGGGGTTAAGGTGTAATAGGGTTTTTTTTCATATGTGCAGATGTCAAAGACTCAATGGTACAAGGTCAAAGGTCATCTGAGGTCATGTACCAGACTGCATCTGCCAGGGGATGACCAGTTACTTGCTGTATTTTTATAATAAAATACAGCGCTCCCTGAAATGCCATAATTCTGTCTGCCACTGCCGTTTGTGAAATGGGGTCAAAGGTCACCTGGGATCATCTAATGTCCATCTTTGTACATTGCATTTTGTTAATGGAGTCAAAGGTCATAGTTCATAAGGGCACCACTAAATAAGCTAATTATGTTATTTCCCCAATATCAACAGCAACAACCTTGAAGTCTACACTTGATTTTAATCTGCATGTATCTGCAAGGCGAATAAAATGATTGTAACAGTTGAAACACACTGTTGTTTTATATTTACTTTTAGGAACAAGCTTTTCGCTAGTACAAGCTCGAATGGGAGTCTTGACTTGGTTTAAAAGATCCAGGTGTACATAGTATCCTTTCTTTAGTTGTGGACCCCAGACATATCAGTCGAATACCAATGATGCAACAAACCGTTAAAAGGTCAATTTTAAGGGTTCGAACTTGGAAGGTGACAAGAGCTCTCATTGGATACGAGGACGATATTGTTTGCGCGGTTTCCTTGCAGTTTTTAATTAGTCAATAGGAAACAGTGGGCCCCAACACCACGTCGAGTGGCCAAATTGTGTAAACGTTTTTTCTATGATTGTGAACTGCGCACTCATGATGAGAGTTTGGATTTATTCCGTATTGAACTATGTGTTTTTACAACCATTTGGCTCTCGACGACCCTCCAAATAGGTTTGTCCGTTATGTGGCAAGAGTAGGTAAAATAATATCATGACCCTAGGCTGACCCTGAAGTGACCTTTGACCTCATCTGCTACCCCACATAATCCCATTGTAATCAATGTATCATACTAAATTAACCTTCACTGGCACTAAACCTAGAACCATTTTAACCAGAGTATAGGCCTACACCATATGCGCAAGATAGAACGACCGTGACACCAGAATGGCCTTTAACTTCCTCATCTGGTATCCCACATAAGACCTTTCTCAAGTATGAACTTGATCCATCACTGCACGAAAAAGCTAGACAACATATTTAAAGTATAAATGCACTGACAAAGGGATGGTACAGGTATATGCGCCCTTTAAGAACTGCCTCTCCATCATTTCTAAGACCCCAAGGTTTGCTTTGGAAGCTAAATTTAGGCCGAAATTTAATTACATGGCTGCACACCTACCCGAAATGGTGGAGTGGCCTCCCCCGTTATAAAACAGCATTGGTGAAAATTGTCATATGGGTAATGTATTTATTTGATACTTCAATAGCGCAGTTTGTAATGTGGAATGTGCAGGTTTATTTTATTATTTACATCTCCCAATATTTTTTAGAGCAGACGTAAAGAGTGCTTGTGGGGATAATGTGTTTTTGTACAGTGTCACTACACAAAAATAGAGTCGATTGTTTCCTGTAGGCCTTGTGCCTTTTTGTCCATA
>JAMKCH010053714.1:0-18287 GCA_023653785.1 Ophioderma brevispina
CCCTGTCACTTTCCAAAACACATTGTCTCATGTATATTTGATAGAAAACAATTTGAAATGGTAAGGAAGTCCACTTTATAATTCATGTTTTTGAAAACAAAATCTTAATGTTTTGTGGAATTCTCAAAGCAAGAGAGGCCCTGCGGTCAAATTTATTAACCGCGCGTGGCGCGGGAAAAAGAATGAAATTTCATGGGGTACAGATCAAAGATTGCGTGTATCATTGTCGACGGAGGGGAAAACGGGCCCATGTATCTACCAATGCTCTCTTTTTCTCTCTCTCTCTCCATCCTCTCTCTCACCTTTTCTCCCTCTCGGACTTTGTCTCAACAGCAAGGGCTGAACTTTTATTTTTTTTACGAGCCCCTAGGGCCCTGGGCCCCCTAGGACCCCGGGCCCGGGGTCATATTACCCTTGACCCCCCCCTCCGTCGGTACTGTCGAGTTCTATTTACCAGCAGTTGGCCTTACAAGAATCGTCTCGGATGGACCCTAATAAAATGACACAGCCTTAAAATCAAAACCTTACATGACCAAAAATGGGGACTATAAGCAGCATCATTGCATGGACCTTGATGCTAAAACTTGCAGAAATTTAGCAATCAGATTGACCCAACTTATAATACAGTCTCTCACCCACGCTTTCTCGGTCCGCCAGCCACATTTTTCATACTACATTCAGTATGTTGGGAGTTTTAAATGGTATGCTTGCCCAAAACCAATCGGACCATAGTTTGGGGGGGCCCTGGTTTGTAATCTAGAAAATCATCTGGTAAATATGACTGTTGAAATGCAACTCACAGTAGATTCGAGTAAGCTATCATTTTGGCTGATTTCCCCTGGAAAAAAACTGTCTACGAAAATAAATTGTAACTCCAGGGAGATGTTTCGCCTTCAGGGTAATAAAGGATTCTGGCAACAAGTGAAGGTGGCGGATAATCATACAGGGTGCGTCAAAAAAAAAACTTGACCCGGATGTATCCGCCATTTTGAGTTTTAAAAATTAATAGATATATAAGTCTATCATCGGAAAGCCTATTTCATTATCTTAATTTGCTGCAAAGTATTCCATCGGTTAAGTATAGGCGAGCTAAGTCTTTTGAATCAAGTAGTCCGGTTTTCACCTTATCCACGATTCCCATTTGAATGCACGGTGATGACTAAGCAAAATGTGATTCCATGGACAGTGCAGAAAAATCAAACGCTGGATTCAAAGGACTGTAACACGGTCTATACCTAACCGAGTTGAAATGATCTTTGCGCAAATAAAGATAGTGAAACTAACATTTCAGATGATATCACAATATGTTAGACATGTGTTCACTTGAAAATTCAAATGGACGGACAAAATCAGGGTTCAAAGTTTTTTTGACTCACCCTGTAGTACACATGGGATCCTCTGGTTCCTCCTTGGTGGTTAAAGACACTATAAGTGGATTTGAAAAATGTTTGAAATTTGCAGGAATAGCTCAAAGTGAAGTATAAGTCTGTAGAATTCTCATAAGTACCTTTTCCAAACTGAAGAATTGACAGAAAAAGGAAAGGAAGAAAACGCCAGTGTTCCAAGATACGATTCCCCATTCAATTACGTGTTGTAAAGTACGTCCGTAAGGACAGGAATGACTAAACAATTTCCGATTCTGTCCGTATTAGTTGTTCTGGTCTTATCATTTGCAGGGTAGTAGGATACCTGTTTGTACTTGTACATACATGCAAAAAAATGATTTTGATGATTTTTTCGATTGCTGATTAGCAAATCACTGATAGGTCTTAACGTAGGCAACTACATGGAATAATCTGATCTGATTTCACCGATTTCCCAGATAACGTCTCTTGATCGCCTAAAGTGTAACATAGCGTAAGCAACTCTAGTACATATAAGTGGAGCTTTCTTATAATTATCGACCACACTCCTTAATTTGTGGGTGAACTCATGCATGCTTTCTAACATGTCTTCGAAGAATCTGTCGTAAATATGACTGGGTGTGGAGGGCACAGTGGTCCAGTGGATATAGATGCCGACTCATGATCTAAGGGTTGTGGGTTCGAGGCCCCGCTGCGGCCATGTGTTGTGCACTTGGGCAAGGCACTTACCTCACTTTGCTCGTCGACCCAAGCGATATTAGGGTAGCTGCTATGGGAAAATTACAATCTAAGTGCTGATAGGACTTGGGGCGCTTGGCCAGCTGCCGGCCTTGATGAAGCGAATGATTGTGACGATTTCCTGACGGCAGCGTAATAATAAAGGCAACAGCGTGTGATCTTGATGAATGGCCGCTTTATAAAAGCCAATATTATTATTATATTATTATATTATTATTAGTATGCGGAAGTTCTGAAATTAACCTCCACCATAAGGACCGTAGAGTTGCTAAACCATCGAAATACTTCACAAACTTAGTTTCAAAAGGACTGGGAGATAGTCTGACAGTAGTCTGTAGAAATCCAAAGGTGTAGCTGGAAAAAAGTTACGACCACAATCGGCAGAAGGGTAGAACGTCTACCAAGCTTGCCATCAATCCTTAGCAGCAGAAGCAGAACCATAGATGAGCTGGAGATGAAACTTCTCTCATAATGAGCAGGTGCAATCTAAAATTCTGCAATTCTCTTCATTTTGGAAAAGCTTTGAATTTCATAAGATCAAGATTGCTCCAAGAAAGTCCAGCTTCAGACGCGGGAAGAGGTGAAATCTTGAATTAGCATGTGAACCCGGTCCTTCACCTCTGTATAACCAATTGTTAACTAACTATTCAGACTAGCTTGTTGGTGCTCAATAAAGCAGCGTCGAAATAGACGGAATTCTGGCTACACCTACTTCTCATGTGTTCTGCCACTGTATTCACTAATCTTGTAAAGGTAGGGGAAGAAAAAGCGAGCAGTAGAAAGACCGATGTTCAGAACTCGAAAACTGGTAAGACTGGTTTCGAATTGGAAGCGAAGCCATAGTTTATGATGAAAAAACAGGAACAAGGATGTAAGAATCCATAGAAGTCTAAAGTTGTGCCGAACCAGCCCAAAACAACTCCTAGATAACCGTCTGAATGATTTTCATTTTGAAAAGTTCTCGGACGAATAAATCTGTTTTACAGGGAGTGCAAGTTGAAGATTGGTCAGAGATCTCTGTTTCCTTGGATCTAGGAAGAGTAGACCTTCCATAGATTTAAATTGCGAAAAAGATTTTCCTTCTTCCTAAATAACTCCTCAGCTTCATTCTAGAATCAAGCCTTTGAAGTCTCTTTTGGCATAGGCGTTAAGTAGAACAAAATCATGACCTTCATCGTCGGAACGAGTGGTAAAAAAACCTGAATGGACTTCTGAGAAAAGTCTGCCAGAAAACACGATGATCTGGGATATCGACCCGCTACGCCGGGGGAAGAAAGGTTTTAGACCCCCCACTGGGGTCATAGGTAGGTAGGACTCAGTTGAACCTTCCCCCGCTCGCGCCACATCAGACGCCTCTAAGATTGGAGTAGAAGGAATAACTATATACTGTCTGGAGCCTCTATAGTTGAATTTGCGGCCTTAATAGTCGTAAATCACTTCCGAAAAAGAACCTATGTTCCTCTGTTGGCAGAGGAAGGAATATCGTGATATAGTAAAAGTGGAAGCCCTTCTTTGGTAGCCATAATCAAAAGGGTTAAGTCTGAAGAAACCTTCGACTCCAAGTGGTTAATTTCTTGGACGCCTTGATCTACAGCTTGACACGATCCTCTTCTGGAGAAGCTAAGCTAGATCACTGACTTCCAACGAGATCTTACTAGGGGAGAATTCTAGGGAGCACCTCTTGCTGTAAGGTTCAAGCATTCATCAACCGGCATTCTGTCTTCTGAGAGCAAACTTGAAAAGGCTCTGCAGGGAACTTGATGAAGATCTGTCATAGAAAACGAACATACTCTCATAGCTTCTTAAGGACAGCTCCACAAGAGGCTCCAACAAAACATTGCTAATAATGACTTTAAGACAGTAAGGCTACACTCGATGTACTCAAACCATCACGGGCCATCTGTACCAAAATGTCGAAGATTACCATCTTACATTCATTCAAATGAATCTACTCCATCTTACTCCATATTATACGTAGAAGAACCATCGTCAACTCCAGCGATTGGCATGGTCTCTGCTTGAATTTTCCGCATGGGCTTATTCCAATGAGACTAGAAAGAACCATTTCTTCAACCCAGCGGATGGGCATGGACTCGGCTAAAGTAAAGTCTTCTCATCAGACTTCATCTAAACCCAGCAAAGAGTGGGAACCAAAGGAACTTTGAAGAACAGAAATCTTCCTCACATGTATGGAAGACTCAGGGGAATCCATCTGAGAAGGTAGTACTTGTGATTAATTTCCAAATAGACTTCTGAAACTCAGCAATAAGCTGTTTAGATCAGCACAGGAATAAGAGGCTTCACAAACTGTTACTTGTGATGTTTAGCAGCTGAAGAAGAAAGAACAACTGTAGACTAAGTATCTGGAAGAATAGTCGAATCACATTTCCAACCCTGATGAACCAAAACAGCCGACATTGGAATAAGGCGAACCACAAAATTGGGAAACTTCACGTTTGGTATCCTCTATCAAATTAGAATCTTTACCCAACTTTCACGAGTGCGCTCTAAACTGGTAAGTACTTGACTAGAATGTGCAAAGAGTGGAGTAGCTTTAGCCAATAGTGGTTGAGGAGTCTCAGAAATCTCAGGCTTGAACTGCAATAGAGAGGAGCTGTCCAGAGGTAGGGCTCTTAGTTGTGATGAATCATAAGAAATGAGTCATGAAAGGAAATTAAACCACTTACGGATAGGTTACTTCTAAGATATCGTCATACATAACTCTTAAGTTCGCTCACAATCCTGGGAGGCAGACTACACTTACCGCAAGCTATAGATTTTTTAACACATACATTCGTCTGATGTTCGAAAAAAATCATAGACATCATTCAACTGTGAACAATCTTATAAAAGAGTCACTCCTAAAAGCGGTATGGCATTGTTGTCAGAGGAACGTTCCCGTCGGCGTAGAAATGCCTTCTAAAACATAATCGGATCTGGATCTGTAGTAAAAATATATGAAAAGTCATCATATTGTCTTTATCCAGAAATATCCCTCTGGTCATAGAACTGATCCCCGACGTGAAGAAATATCCGAAGGAGCCTCTCAAAACTTTCAATAAATCTGGCTAGGAGAATCTTTAATTCTTTTCCCTATGCTACTCGAAATGAACCCTCTAGGCGGAGGTGACGAAAGAATTCTTAACGATAGATCTATCTCTGTACAGAGAACGCCAATTACTATCACAGGAATATCTCATCCGAAGACTTACATACAAACTACAACCGTCTGGAGTCAGCGGCGTCCTATGAAGAACAGAACACCGAATCTTCACCTTTCTGGTACGAGATGAGTGCACGGGAAAGTAGGAACATTTCTGAAAGCACGACGACGGCTAGACCGCTTGACTAGACTGGTAGGAAGTCGGAGAATGAACGGTTGAAAGGTGGAACGAGAGATTTCCAATATCAGGTGTCCCTAAAAATAATCGAAAGTACTGATGTTTGCCCTGATTTAAAGACTTTCCATCAAAAATATCCCATCTGAAAGTATTATCGCAAGAAGTTATTTTGTAGAACAATTTTGAAATTTTCTTCTATTTCGTATAGGAGCAAATATGAATTCACCGATGTTTTATATTGAAATATAGGCAAACAAAATCGCCTTTTCCTTCTCTCTTTGAAAGACATTTCCTGCGAGCGAATACAAGGTAAGACTTCTATTGAGTTTCTAATCTATCAGCTAAATACTCTTATGGTACCATCTTTGGGTGCCTCAAAATCGCTCGTTGCACCTTTAAAGATGGTAGACACGGCCCGATGGTTGACTAAATGAAAGAATGGTTTGGTTCTACGGATAGAAAGGTAGAAGCGTTTCATCCGAGAGAACAATGGTTGACGGCCCGACGGTCAGCTCGACGGAAGAACTGTAGAAGACTTTCATCAACAGAATAACCACGGTAACATCCCGGCAATCGGTTAGGAACGGACAGAAAAGGTGCGCTATTGTCATGCTACGCTCCACTACTTACAACTTTAAGTATCCAAGGAAAGCATCATAAACATTGGACATATTACTGTTCTAAAGGAATATTACGACACCATCCGATTCTTCCCCCTGCTGAACCAGCTTTCTGAATTTAATGAAATTCACTTTCAAACCGCTGAATTCCTCTCGTGAGCACCACCATTTCAGTTAGACTCTTATCCCCCCAACTCCTCTCATCAACACATGTATCAACTCCTACTTATGCTCCCCAACATTTGAATTTCCTACTTCAACTACTTTCACAGTCTATGAGTATGAGTGCAGAAATTCTGCAATGCTCACACACAAACTGATTGCATACTCACTACCCTGGTACATAATGTGGAGACACAGACACAGGACATGCCAAAAGCCCGTGCACGTCTGAACGCAGACTGCGAGCAGAGTTTTCACCTACCAGTTCTACTGTTGAACCTGGTTGTCTATCACCTTCACCTTCACCAACAGACACTCGTAACTCATCTTCATCATCACCTTCACAACGGAACGCTTGGCCCCGCTCTATTGTCACCATTAGTTGCAGAAGCACTTGACCATGATATATAACCCCTTATTACCCCCCACACAGATTCAGTATTCTGGAAGTTGATGACCTTCGTCACCACCATCTGATTCCTACAAACCCCATCGATGAGCCCCTATACCATTACCCTGGATTGCCACTACCTACCCCTTGAAACTGTGAAGCCCACTCCTGTTACCAAATCAACACGCAGTGCACCCAATCATCGTCACCTAAACGTACATCAACTGCTGCCTCTCCAACGTCTCAGCGACGACCCATGTTTAACTCCCCACCCACTACAAAATACAAGTTCTCAATTTATTGGTGACTCTATCCCAAGCATCTTGGTCTTCAGAAAATTGTCCAAACTCTGCAAGTCTTGAACCAGGTGCATTCCCGGGAGTACCCTGGAATTTTGGGTTAATTGCACAGTTTAGTTCCAAAGAACGCCCATGCCGTCTAATCCACTGTGGAACAATGACATCTCCTCCAGTGATTACAGACATACCTTGCATTTATTATGAAACACAGCTACAGTTTTGTGACCAGCATTGACCTAGGACCCGTTATAGTCTCATCTCCACCAACTCAAGCTCACCGAGGACACTCATTTGGATTCACGAATTCAATATGCTAGACTTCGCAATCGTGTTGCTTTGGCCAAATTGGACATACATCTCTAAATATAACATTCTTGTTTCCTCCATCTTGCCCGTGATGGACTTCACCTGATATTCTTTCCTTATTCTTCTGGCAAAGATTTCATTTCATCTCTGCTATCCAGCATTTGACTTAATTATGGCTTTTCAAGTGTGAACAAATCGGACTGTAAAGTAACTTTTCATATTTCATACCTTTTGGACTTTAAAATGTGTAGTAATGTCAAAGAAATATATCTTTAAATACTGATATGTTCAAGGCCTGGTATAAATTCAAATGTTCCAAATTTTCTAAATGTTCACATACTACTCCTGTTTGATGTATCCATTTCTTGTGAATCTTAAATCTTTGAATTCAATGTTGGCAAATGTTTCAAATTATTAGACCTAACCATAGTTCAAAAGCTTGTGGGAACTGCAATTTGTTTTTCATGTTCTTGTGTTTGAAATGTTGTAATACTTCTTGTACATTTGTGGTGTGACCGAATTCTTTTAGACTCGTATTGCCTGAATGAAACTTCTTGTGTGTACATACAATTGAACCATGAATGTTTTAAGAATGCCCAGTTTTCGGATTGCTCACATAAACATCCAGAGTTTAAGAAACAAGTTGATCATATTAAAACTTTTTCTTCAACCTCATGATCTGACAGTTCATGATCTGACCACTAACCTTGAAGAAGGCATTACCACCCACCTTGCTATACTTGACTTCAGCAAAGCCTTCGACAAGGTCCCCCATGAAAGACTGTGTGAATACTCGCTAATAATGGTATCAAAGGACATCTGCTACTGTGGTTTAGGCTTTTTTACAGCAGCCGTCCTCAACACGTTGTTGTGACTGGGGAGATTCTACAATCACGTTGGTCTGTCTGTGGTCCCAGGGCACAGATTGGGTCCTCTTCTCTTCCTGCTATATATAAACGACTTGCCGGAAACCACTGCAAGTAAAACCCCGCCTCTATCTTCGCAGACGATTGCCTAGTATACACTTCAGGGAGTGATGATAATCATGTGAAAGTCCTCCAGAAGATCTGATGAAGCGGAGACATAGGCAGGAAAAATGGAAGAATGGCATTTATCCATCCAAATGTGCTACAATGCCGGATTCATACAAAAGAAAAACCTACCCAAACTTCGCTTTTTAACCTTCTGTCTGCGGGGTCAAGAACTTCAACATGTTGATTCACACACTCCCTTACCTTGGGGTCGAGATTGATATAAGATGAACATGGACTATTCCACATCAAAATGTTGTATCAACAAAGCCAACCGAACCCTCGGCTTTCTAAGACGCGAACATGTGGTTTTGATATAAAGAGTGACAACTGCCCTTACAACATGCTGGTTCTACCCGTTCTGGAGTATGCATGGCGATGTGTGGGACCCTACTTTCGACTAGTGCAAAACAAAGACTGTAAATGGTTCACCGAGGGAGCAAGGTTTTGCTGTGGCAACTACAAAAATATAGTGGTCACTGAATGATGTCAGAGCTGGGTTGGGACACACTGGCAGAGAGAGACAAAGAGACTCCATGCTGTACAATCACTAAAGGGTTAGTGGGGATTGATTGTGAAAGATATTTGACGCCAGCCAACTGATTCTAGAGCCAGGGGAGTAACTCTCACACGTATCAAGATTCACGCCAGGTTAAATGTTCACAAGGGATCATTCTTCGTTCGCAAACTGTATTTTGAGTGGAACACGCTTGTCACCCAGCTGTTTGTTCGGCAACGTGGAGGCCTTTCCAGTCAGCCCTTTAGCTTCATTTTTTCACTTCTGCCCCGTTTTGCCTTTTTTTTTTCCTGACAAAATTTACTCTTGCTTGCATGAGTACTACGTGATCGTTAATTGGTGAAATGTAGAATGTTCATACTCTAACGCGACAAACTGATACTGTACTGATGTTCTTTTTATTACAGGAACCTGGTTAAATATGTATTTAATGAAATTTTTGTTAATATGATGGTTTAATTTATCAGGCTTGACCAGAAAAGAGTTTTAACGGGCATGGTGGCATGTTGGTTTAACTTAAGAGGGTTAGCTTTAAGCGCTTACAAATTTTGATGATATTGTATAGGCTATGTGGGTGGATAACCTTGCCGTACACAGAGCCTATGCTTGTTGGCACTGTTTACAGGGCTCCTAGTTCAAAGGCTGAGTATTTAAGTAGATTAGATTCTCTATTTCAAGTAATGATCTAATCATATGATATGTTATAACTAATTAGGTGATTTCAATGCTGATATAAGTAAGACATGCAATTCTAGGAAGATCAGTTCTATTGCTACACATAGTCATCAATTAATCAATGATATCATGAATATGAGTAAAACCAGAGTATTTTGATCTTGCTTTTGTATCAAATCCTGACCGTGATCACATCCTCCAGGTGTTCACAAGTCTAGGACTCAGTGCTCACCCCAATATTTTAACTCGTAATATAAGAAAGAGTATAAAGTCCACCTAACAATTAAATATCGTTCACTTAAGAAATTTTACATGATATGCTTTTATTGATGATAAGAAATAGAATGGGATAATGTTTTTAAAGTAATGATGTTGATAAGAACTTGATATTTGGAAAGTATATGTTCAATAGCGCATGCTAATAATACATGTCCTATAGAGTAAAACTAGTTAAAGTGTTTTGCTCAACTTCCTGAATGGGGATCACAATTAGGGGATCGGGTCATTAGAGTTAACTACAAGGATTAGGGACTATACTTTAAAAAGGCCTATAAAACTAATTAAACCATGATGGATGGAAGTCTGCCAGGTTATAAGAAATAAAGTTAATAAACATTGGAATAAATATTTAAAGAAATCTCACTGCACTAAAGCTATTAATGAAAATGTAAATAATTCCAAAAGGGGTGTGTCTACTATTTGGTTTAAGCTAATTCCAGTCGCACTTCAGCCAGTCATCAGTCAGTCTTCTAAGTATTACTGTAATGATAAAGATATGCTGAGCAGTTAATGAGTTTTTTACATTCAGTTGGTAAAAATCTTGCTGAAAAATGGTAAAAAATAGTAGTGATATTGTACCAGAAAAAATAATGCTGCGCATTTTGATTTTGATTTGTTACCAGAGTTTGTTTTTGATGAAATATGCTAAAATGGACAAATAATAAGTCACCTGGTCTGGGCAATTCAAACTTTAAAATTAGCTGCCCACAATCATATGTCTCCCTTTGGCATATATTTGTTAATCTTTCTCTTCAAACAAGTGTATTGCCATCTGATTGGAAGCAAGCTAAGGTCACCCCTATTTTTAAGGAGGGTGATAAGAATGACTGTCAATAATTATAGACCTATTTCGGTTCTCCCAATTATTCCAAGGAAATTCTTGAGCATTGCAGTTCACAATCAATTGTACCAATACCTGTTAAATAACGATTATTAAGTTCTTGTCAATCTGGTTTCAGGGAAAAGCACTCCACTGCCACAACTCCTTGACAGTTGGTCAGATTATATCTTAAACAATATGGATAATGGTAAAAGTACAGGTGTATTATTCAGGGCTCGATTTAGCACTGGCCGCTGGCCCGCGGCCAGTGAAATCCATGTCGGGGCAGTAAGAATTCAACTGCTGAAATGGCCAGTCGGGTCAGTTGAATTTGCAGAAATTAGGGTTGGTAGTCTGTCAATAATTCAGTTTACCTCCATATGAACATTATCTCAATGCTAAGCATTTTATTTAAATATTTGATTGCATTTTTGCTTTTTCAAAGATCATCACAACTTCTAAAACAGATGGGAGTGTGTTAGTTCCTCTATAAATCATAGCCATTTAGAGTGCATGGAGCGAGGCCTAGGGCCAGTAGGTGCCTAGGCTACTTGCATGAGGTGCGTTCACAAAAAGTATGATCTCGCATAAAACAAACATAATTTCATAACAGCGCAAACATATCACGCTGCTTCGCGGCATTTTAACTGCAGAGTTCTCAGAAATGAAGTTTCTTAACCAATTGCGGTGGACCAGGCCCCTCCCTACAGGAAAACAGACCTTAAAAAGACTTTCTATTAATTAAAAGATGCAAAAGAGCGAGTATGAAAAGAAACGAACCCAAAGTTTCTCAGCTATTTCCCAAAGTTGACAACTGAGACTGAGCGAATACATGTTTTGAGAACATGAGGAGTAATTTTGTCTTACATTACAACGTTGTATTTATCATTTAACTGTTGTGCTGTTGTACAAACAGCTACAACTACAAAATGTATGGTGAATGGAAAAAAATGAGTTGTACAGTAAATGCAAATGCCGGTGGAGGAGGGGTTAGAGGCACTATTAGAAAGTGCAGGGTAAGGGTATGTGCGTCGTTCAAGACTCCAGTTCGCACCTCTTTTGCAGTTCTTTAAACTCCCCTAATTTGCCACAAAACTTACAGATTTATTTAGCTCCATGGGGAAAATTTTGCAGTTCTTCATCTCACAAGCTTTAATTTGACTAAAATTAGTTCCACAAGTATATTATTGGAAAAAAAAAAACAAAATCATTTCTGAAGACCAAATTTATTAAAAATCATTCTCAAGTCCCAAGTTTGGCACTTTGCACTGTCACCCCAACCCTAAAGTTGTGGCTCCTGAGGACTGGGGCTCAAAGATAGGGCTATTGTATTTTTGACATTTAGGCTAATATCAAAGTTTGGCGTAAGCAAGAAATTCATTGAACCATGCATGGAACTGGTTGGGAGTGAATTCAATGCAGGGCCAGTAGGTTCCTAGTTCACTGGCCCGGGCGGGCCAGTACAGAAAAAAAAATTAAATCCACCCTGATATTATATCCTTGACCTCAAGAGGCTTTTGAACCGTAAACACGGCCTTCTGCTCCAAAGCTCAAACATTATGTTGTCACAGGTAATGCTCTTAGCTGGTTGTCATCTTATCTGAAAGATAGATCTCAACTGTGTGTCTTTAATTCTACCTTTCTTGGTTTGAAAAATATTGAATATTGGCATTCCTCAAGGCTCAATCTTAGGGCCATTATTATTTATTATTTATGTGAATTCACTTCTATTGTATTAATTGTAAATGTGTTATGTACGCTGATGACACCGTCCTTTTATTTATTGCCTCTGATCCTTGTGCTCTTCAAATTGATATGAATAATAGCTTAGCTAAGATTGCTGCCTGGTTTGATGCTAATCAGCTCACACTAAATTTACGAAAACCAGTCATGATTTTTGGGTACAACATACATTAAGCACTTCGATGATATTTCACTCGCATATGGTAATGATCATATTGAAAGAGTTAATAAATTTAAGTATTTGGGCGTCCATATTTGACCCACTTTTATCGTGGTGTGAACATACTGATACATATCTTCTACTGTATCAAAACGTATGGTGTATCTGAGAGTTAAGTTTTATCTCCCCTCAGACACCCTTAATATTTAGCTTCTGCGTTGTTTTTCCACACTTTGATTATTGCAAGTCCTGTGTGGTCTAACTGCAATGTGGAGCTCTCAAGACGCTCCAAATTCTGCAAATAAGCTTGCTCGTGTTCTTCTATCTGCCGATATCAAGACACCAATTCATGATTTATTGTTTTGCTCTTATTGGGATAAACGTGACAAAGATGGAGTAATCTTCTTCTCCTGATGGTTTTTCAAGTGTCTTAAACATGATGCTCCATCTTACCTTTTCATACAGATTTTCATAATTCACTTCTGCTATTCACGCTCAAAATACTCGTAGTCAAACGTGCAATCCCTCGTCATTCCACCGGGGCATATAATCCTGGTAAGCCGTACATTTCATTATAGGAGGTGCAACAAATTTGTAATGACATTCATAAGTGAATATTCGCCGTCATTTAGTCCCCATGAATTTGTATTCTTTTAAAGACAACTCTTCGTAAATAAATGGTTTCATTTTTTTTTCTAGGTTTATTAATATTATTTTAAATAACTATCATGTAATCATGTAATTTTTTGTTTCATGTATGTGTGTTTATGTTTAGTATGTATATATCTCATTATTTTGTCTATATTTTTGATTGTCATCTTTCCTCAGGGTCTCATGGGTGACCAGTAAATTGTATTACTAATTGAGTTACCACTGAAATAATAAAAAGATTTCCTACTACTAAACTACTAACTACTACAGGCTGACTTTAAACAACTGTACTCCTGACAAGACATTGCGATAATCATATTCCTTCTTGAATCAACACCTCGCATCGACCCTCTAACTTTCCTCGGAGGCCGTGGGGGAAAAGCTCTGACTCGTTGAAAGAATATCTAACCCACTATCCGCCCGTAGAAAAGACTCATTTCTTGTATAACTAACTATGACCCTCATAATTAACAGTAACATCGGCGGGTTCGTCCAATAATAGAACCGATTAACCACGGGAAGTGAAGCACGGTCTTCAATAGGTAGAACAGACTCTAGAATAATCATGACACTCATTAATATTTCCATAACATCCTCACACAATGCTATCGAGCCACCACAAAAAAGCCTTCGGTCTTACGGGTACCACGTACGGTTGTCCAATTCTCTATCACCATAACTAGGTCTTAACCTGGCCGATGGCTCTATTACTGCTACCCTCACTGTTGCTTACTCAGACTATAATCATAATGCATCATCACCACGGATGCCCCGTTGATAGCGGCTTCTTATCTATTACTCTACGGAGATATGTGACAGACCGACTGCTCACGTATTGATAATCATCATCGGACCGAGTCACGTAGCTCAAAGTTGATACATTGATTTGCAGCTGGATAACTCAAGGGTAGATAGCCGTGAAGCCGCCGGTCTTACCGGTACCACCGTTACAATAAGCCAGGGTTTTGATTACTTTTTAACTTTGTAGCGTGGCGGCATCGTCGGGCTACTCAACCCGTTGATAATCTTCCAATTCAACATGAATGGAAGATTGGATAGATGGCCAGTCCGAAAGTATTCATCTTAATCCACTCTGCATTCACATAAATCATAGGCCCTTTATCTTCATAAGAAGATAGTGGGGCTGGGCGAACTTGCCCTATAAACTTATGTAGCCTCTGCAACCACGGTATAGTATCGCCTGGAGACGATAATCAAAGGTAGATCTAGATTGGTCTGGGATTGGTAAAATATTTTGTCGAAGTCTTCGCTGGTCGCTGAACCGGAGGGAGATGCCCCTGGACGGAGATGGAACTGTGTAGCCTTGGCCTTAAATCATTTACTTTCTCCTCCATATACACATCCAATTCGTCCACATACTTCTGGAGTTCAATTCTACCATACTATGTATATATCCAGTCCTTCTCTTGAACCATAACAGCACTTCACACAGTTCCTGAGGGTTCTTCTTGTCTACGAAGGAACTCATACACTCAAACATCTGCGGAGTGGCACGGTAGAAGACTCTTTCTGCAACACTCAAAGGAGACGACATGCAGCGGATGTTTCTATACAAGTAATTAACCCTAATGCCGAGAACCTGGATATCCAATGTAGAATAGGATAAGGCCAATGAGACGAGACGGACAAACAAGACAGACCAGGGCACCCCCCCTGACCTCTGGATAAGACTTAGTATTTCTCGGCACGAGCTGAGAAAAACATGATGACATGGTTGCAAGACCGTTGAGGCTGATAACAAGGCGAAGAGAAATATCAATTAATCAAGGGAGCATACACGAGACAGGGACATGTCCCCCAACATGCCCTGGCGGTCACAAACAAATTGTGACTTACAAAGGTGGAGCTACAACCCTGGCAGGAAATAAGCCCACTTAATAACCCTGAGTACGAGCGCGACGCAAAAACGGCCTGAGCTTCGCGGTGCCAACCATTGAAGGTATAATACATAATGACTTATAATCACCTCTTCCGATTCTGATCCTCCGAATTCAATCTTGAAAAATCTTCCAAACTCATCAGCACGTCTCCACCAAAGCCCCGATGAACAGTAGTTGTACAAACATCCTCCCTATGCATTATATATATAAATATCTGTCTCCAATAAATAGGTCGATAAAGGGGAAAAAATTATGTATAAAATCTCCAATAAAATTCCTATGGGGCACCGACTTGAGACACAAAAAAGAGCATAGGAATCACATGGATGCCAGTGGCGATATTGATGGGCATACGCGATGCTAGCGTGGGACCGCTGCTAGGCATGGGCCGCACCGAAAATTTTTTAATGTGGCATATGGGGGTGTCTGATGGGCTTTTTTGACACAAAAAATGCACTAGTTGTATCTTTCATAATGTAGTAAAATGTAAAATAGAAACAATACTCTCCTTGGCCACTGTTCCGATAATTTGCAAACAGAATCCAAAAAATCATCAAAAATAGACTTTGTGTATGTTTGTACAAGTATAGGTATCGCTAACATCCCTTAAAGTCCGAGACCAAAACTCAACCAACTATGGAAAAAATGAATATTTAGACTTTTACTGTATAAAGGACACCTATAGTAATAAAACATAAATTAAATGGAGACTCATATCTTTGAACATGAATATCTCTCTCGGCTGTGCGCGTCGTCCTTTCGCCATTTTTTCAGTTGAAAGAAATAAACTTAGGAGAATTATACAGACTTCCCCCTTCAACTTTTAAGTCGGTGTTTTAGGCAGGACTACAGGAACGTTTTTGCATATCTAATCTTCTACTTATTGTTCCAACAGATATAAAAGTAACCTATTTGAAAGGAAATGAAGCTCAAGAAGCCATGATACTCTTTTTTCCCACAAATGTGTATTTTTTTGAGAAAATCATGAAAAATGGTGATTTTCACTCATTTTTGTTTTGGTTCCCTATAAAAAAATAGAAATGGTATATAAATGTGCCTTGTTCGTTTTTGTATTCCAGAGTCCTAGTTCTAAGGTTGGTATTTCCCATTTTTTTCAAATTGTGCACTATTTTTCAAATTGCCAAAAAAAGGCAAAAATCCCTGTGCGTCAATTTGGAGCAACGCCAGATTGTTCAAAGTTGGACATCAATCACAATTTTTAACAAAAAATTAAAAAACTAAAAAAAAAATAGATTTTGATATGTGCGAAATTACTTCATCTGGGTTCTTATGATCAAAATTCAACAATTTATGAGGCTCAAATCGAGAAATTAAAATCCATTCTGTTTGCGAAAACAACTCAGGTGGGCAGTCATTTTACAATTGGATACAAGTTACCATGGGTATGCGTCATTGATGCGCTCATTGTTCCAACTTTTGCTCGAGCACCACATAGCACAGGGGCGTATTGCGGAATACACAAAATTACCCGCCCTTCTGCAGTTGAGCCCATTTGATTTTTTTTTTGGTTAAAAATGCGTAACATAGTAAAAGTAAAATGAACAAAATATGAGGAAAAAAATGAATATATAGATTCTGTTAAAATATATGGAAAGAAAACATGTTAATACCATTAAATATGAAAATAACTGGGCATTTGACTAAGTTCCAGCCTTAACACCCACCTTAAGCTACTAGAAATTCCAAATGTTTTGACTCTTTCAGGTGGATCACTGATAGTGTCTTTAATTAATTGAAGATAGCCTAATCAGAGTCAGCCATGAGGTAAAGATAACAATTTAACACAAACACTCTGTTGAGGTATAGAACTTTAATTGAATAACACTCTTATTTAATTGAAAATAACCTCACGACGGCACAATGTCACAGAGTCAACCATGAGGTAAAATGACTTAACATACATTGCTGAGGTAGAGCAGGTTAATTGAATAAATACTATTATTAAATAAGCCTAACCAGCATTGGTTAGTGCCAAAACAGGGGTCGTCGCCCCTTTAACTACATTGATGTGATTGCTCGAG
Organism: Ophioderma brevispina; assembly: GCA_023653785.1. Taxonomy (NCBI): domain Eukaryota; kingdom Metazoa; phylum Echinodermata; class Ophiuroidea; order Amphilepidida; family Ophiodermatidae; genus Ophioderma; species Ophioderma brevispina. The sequence continues at coordinate 17,041 of JAMKCH010053714.1, forward strand.
ACATCCAGCAGGATCCATCTGACATCCCCAACTTAATGACAGACAGGGACATTTGGCACTACATGGTGAACAGCATCTCGGCTGCAGCCGTTAGATAGATAAAACCAGCATTACAAATATGCAATATCCTCACAATTTTAACTCAATATATTGGGTTATCACTGATTTATATGCGTTGGGAGTTCTTATTATTTACGTTCAGATTTTAATTTTTTTTTTTTGCATACTTGTACCACAAATTCATTTGTAATTCCCCCTTCCTTGTAGAATCATATAAATGTTTGGTTTAATTGCCTTGTACTCATTACTTCTATTACTCTCGTCTGTTATTATGATTTCATGCTCAATTGTTTTTTTGCTTCTAGCAGACCATGATGCTTTTCTTTATTTTGATTTGCCACGTAGCTTACTTGATTATTAAGCTTGCTTTATTTCCCGCTCGTTCTTTAACTTTTGTGCCTCCTAATTATTAATTCCATATAACATCATTGTCTGCTTTTGCATGGTATTATGACTTACTCCCGTTGTTATCATTAATTACTCCTGGCCATAAGTATTTGTTTTCATGTTGTATGTGAGCTAAATCGTCATTCTTCATATATACTGTGTAATACTGTTACATATTATTTGCTATTGTTCAAATATTTTGTCAGTACATTATTTTTGGTCGCTTCTTGTGTATGTTTGATTGGCCGTTAAATTCTCATCACCCGATACTGCTCAAACCACAGTACTACTATACTTTGTTCATTACCTAATAGGCAAACATTTTTCGGCCTTTGTTTACCCGCGTGTGTTAGTAATTCTGCTTTGCATTCGCGTCTCTCGCCGCGGGTGTGCGATGCGCGTGCATCTCGCACTGTGTGTGCTGCGGTTTTGTTGCTTGCAGATGCGCCCGCAGTATTCTTTACCTATTCGCGGCGTGAAGAGTCTTGCCATTTTGGTGATGTACAAAGTATACTCCCAATTTTAACTCAACATATTGGGTTATCATTGATTTATATGCGTTTGTAGTTACTTATTATTTACGTTCAGATTTTAAATTCTATTGCATACTTGTACCACAAATTCATTTGAAATTCCCCCTTCCTTGTAGAATCCTATTTAAATATTTGGTTTATTTGCCTCGTATTCATTACTTTACTCCTGTTACTCTCGTCTGTTATTATTTCATGCTCAATAGTATTTTGCTTCTAGCAGACCATGATGCTTTTCTTCATTTTGATTTGCCACGTAGCCTACATGTT
>JAMKCH010053716.1:0-19439 GCA_023653785.1 Ophioderma brevispina
TATGCACTATTATGGATTTTCATTATAACGGTTTCGGTTTGTTCGTGCAAGTCCAAAATCACAGTGGAAAGATCCGTTCTTTAACCAACACAACCGTTCAAAAATCTCAAATTTTGAAAAAAAATTGGAGGCGCTCTTCAAAAAAAAACAAAAAAATGGTTTTGCTTTTTTTTTAATTAATAAGAATATGTACAAAATAACAATGTGGACTATATTCCGAAGTTGTCTGATTTAACATGTTCAATTGTAAAATGGAACAACAAAGGTGTGTGGCCAAGCGGTCTAAGCGCTGAACCGTTGGCGCGGTATAAGATCGATCAAGCGGCCCTGGTTCGAGCCCCGCGAGAGTCGGGTTGTCTTGGTCATACTCAATAGTTCCTATAAGGTCGGAAAATTGCAGCCCCCTCCAATCGAGCAGTCAGTGTGATTAGAATTCTCCTCGCTCCACCAATTGCATAAAATGTGAGGTGTGTGTAATGGGTGTTCCGCCGCCTAATGGTTCAGAGAGTCATGTAAAGCTGTTGGACCTGTGTGTCAGTGGAGTCAATCTGGCACGTAAAAAGTTGCAGCCCTCATCGAAAAAGAGTAGGGGATCATCACAGGTGCTGTTCCTGCACCCATTGCTCTAGGTACCAGAGTCCTCTAGTGTGATGCGGGAATCCGCTTTTACTGGAGGTTAATTGAATTTCCAAAGATCCAGACCTGATCAGTCACCTCGTCCCTCATTTAAATGGGTAAACAGAGATCGATTTACTCAAAATTTGTAATCAGATATTTTGCGTGATTGGCTCAGGGAGAAAGCGTGATATGGAAAAATCGACCTGATCGTGTATTCCACCTTTTTGGCATATCCATTTGAGGCATGTATGGAAGTTATCATGTAACAAATTTACTCATCTGAAATCTCTATGTGATGAGCAATCAATATGTTAAAAATCCAGTGTATAAATATGAGGGAAGGGATTGCGTTATATTGTAATGATGATATTGCGAAGCGGATTATATTCTAAGTGGATAAGTTTCCATGTGGGAAAACCAAACAGGTATCAATGATTGGGTCTTCAGGAATGTATCGAAAAATGACACGTTGGCATTGGTGCGCCTAAACTAGTGGGACGGAAGGAAGCATCATTTTAGGGGCACCCAATATTACCAACATCCGTAGCTGTATCCATGACCTGAGCAAGAGTGTAGATAGCCAAATAGATCCTTCCTAAGATAAAAAAACACCAAATTTGGAGGCCCTAACAAATCCATGGACAACATGCTCGATAGAGTGTAAAGGAGATTAATTTACCACTTTTTTTTGCAGAACGGTGATGACTTTATGAACGTTTTGATAGGAGTGATTTTGCATGAAAAAATACAATTTGTTATGTAGACTTTACTTTGTTTGCTGTATTCCCCAAAACATGTGTGACATATGAAAACTGTTATGCACATAAACATTAAGGGGTCCAAAATTACATTTTATGTAGGTTGATCTCTTACACGTAATCCAAAACAACCCATATTGTACTCTTAACTTATGGTAGTTACATCTTGGCAGCTTAGGACTCATTAAAGTTATCTGTCAATGAGATGTGCCAGAGGGGAGTTGTTACTGTTTACCAAGCATCGGGTACCAGGGTTACATAAAAATGTTGACTTGCAGGGCAGATAAAAAAGAAATGAAAGAAAATGCCATTTAATGAACAAGAAAACAAATTACCAGCAAAAATGAAACATAAAACATTCATATATTGTACAAACTTAAAAATTCAAAAGGCCACACCAAGGCCCCCTGTAAACATTTAATTTCAGTGGAATAAGTTTGACAAATAAAAATCATAGTAAATAATTCAGATAATGCAATTACTCCTTTTTTTTTTTTTTTTTTTTTTCTTTTTACCCAATTAAGCTGGAAGATGTGCTGACCCATTATTGGTGTAATTTTTGCAACAGAGCTATCTGAATGCGTTTGTTCAGTTTCCATATAAGTGCGGAAGAGACTGCCCAATGGTCCCATCGAAGCTGTTTTTTTAATGCTCATATATTATTAAAGCCACTATTACGAATTTTTTGCAAATGGAAACCAAAATCGCGCACACTTTTCATTCTAGCATTTTTTTGCGATGTTGTACTGGAAATTGTTGTATTAAAGACCACTGGAAGTGGCTAGTAACGTAGTTGATTTAGGACCCTGGTTTTATTATTTATGTAATGATATTCCAAATTGGCTCAGGAATTGTCGTTATATTTATGCCAGTGATACTAGTGCCTTTACAATCACATCATGATATTAACAACTAAATAAAATAATGAATAATGGTATACGTAAACTAAACACAGGGTGCAAGACAAATAAACTTTCACTCCAATCTTAAAAAAACTAACTATATCTTTTTGGCACTCCACAATCAAAACAAAATTAATACCTCTTTGAATATATCCAAGATAATACAAAATAAATCAAGTTAATGCTTTTAAATTTTTAGGAATCCACATCGACCAAAATCTACCTGGAAAAATACATTGATGAGTAGGAAAGAAATGTTCAAGCAGTTTGGAATTTTATATACAAAGTAAAGCACTTTCTACTTGAAACTGCACTTCTATAGTCTTTAACACACTGTTTCTCCACATATCAAATATGGTATTAAATGCATGGGAAGTGCATGCAACAATGAAATGGAAAAACTGCACTACTGCAAAGAGTGCACTGAGAGCATGTGAGCAACAGTGATTACAGAGTGCAATCTAATCCTTTTTTGTTAAATAAACCAACTAAAAATAATGGATTGTTAAACTTAATATTGGGAACATTCATGTACAAATACAGCAACAACCAGTTGCCATCCAAATTTGACAACATGTTGTAACAAATGCTAAAAATCACACTTATTCTACAAACATGCAAACGATGTTAAAACCTAATTTAAAACTTGGATTTAGTGGTAAATCTATATATTACATTGGGGTTAAACATGGAAATAAAATGCCATCAAATGTTACAAAAACTCACAAAATACTCATTCGTTTACATTTAATTATAAAAAGTCACTCATTCTAACTACAAATTAATCGAAACAGAGTCGGGACTGACGGCCTTTAATCGGCTTACTTTCCAGTACTCTTCCACTTCATTAGATTGCATGGTATACAAAATATTATATATCATAGTGTAGGTAATATGTTTATACCGATGTTTGATTGTGGATAAATAAATATGTTATGTTATGTTGTCAAGCAGTGATGATTTTACGCCTTTGTTTCCTTAATAATAAGTCGGGATCCGACGTTTTTAGGTATAGAAACAGTCGGACTGGTGTCTTAAAGACCGCTTTAAAATGCCTTAGTTGTCGGTTTTTACAAAGAACTGTAATATAAGTGTTGATACGGACCTAACACAAGCAATTAAGAGACAAAATGGGTATTTTGAATTTGGAAAAAATAAGCTGATAGTGGATTTACAGGCACCATTAAAATACTCTTCCAGGGTAGTGGCAATATCTATCATACTTTCGGACCAGGAATCGAACCCTGCAATCCGGTAACTAGAGAACATTCTATTATGACCATCTGAGCTATTTTAAAATAGGTTGGGATAGTAGAAAATTAAATATTCATTTCAGATTGGTAATAGTCCCGAATTATCCTTTTTCCCGTTTTTATAGTGACAAAACAAATGTGGAAAAAAATAATAAGTGATCAAACAAATTAAAAGAAAGAAAAGCATAGCCAGAAGGTTCAAATTCAACACCAGCTATCTGCCGCTATTCTGGTCAGAACCGGTTTCTATTCTAATCATCAAACACGGTTCAGCTGCCAGCACACAGGACAATTCCCGATTGAGTTTTGAAGCTTACCCTAATTGGGAGTTTCTTTAAACCTGACCATCTGACAATTTCTGAACCCTATGAATGAGAAACCCGGAACGAATAAACCTGTCCTTCTTCTGGGAAGGGTTTCCAAATTCCTAAAGGCGTGCAGAAAAAGTGTGTAAGATGGGTCAGGGTTACGGAGGAAAAGCCCTCCCGAAGTCCTCATGGTGATTTGGTGATTTTAGCCATTCTTTCTACCCCTACACTGTCCATGGCAACTGTCATATGTTCACCCACACGATCGAATCGTGCCATAATATATCAACCGCTGTACTGGGTATAGGGAGCTTTGATTTCAAGACTGATGCTTTCTAGTATGGTAACAAAATGTGCATTTAACATGACTGTCCATGTGGTGTACGTCACATCTTTCTGGTTACCCGTTAATTGTTATTAGTTGACAACAAACTTATGATTGCTGTTCACAAATGAAAACAAACTGTGGTTTGTTTTTTTAATGTTATATTGGTAAAACATATCAGCTCACTCGTAGCCTGTACAGTGCTCTAAGTGCATGATGCTGAGTACCAAGTGTTTCCGCATTGTATGTTTTGTAAGTTCTTGATATACCTCTATTTCCAAGAAAAGCCATCTTGAGAACTTGAGCAAAACACAGCACGCTTTCTGACTATGTTGCAGACACTGCCACCATTCGTGTCCAGCTGTATGACCATTCATGTGACCAACTTTACTTGCCTCGCATGACAAACAAATATCTACAAAGTGCAAACATAGTTTTGGTTAGATTTTGTCTAGACCGACAGTAATGTTTCCACTTTCGCCAGATTGGTTTTTTGTCCAGGAGGCAAATAGTTGGTCACATAGATCCTTTTCCAAATAATGCCATTATTTTGTTTGTTTTACTCTCCCAGCCTGTTTGAATTAGTGTAACATACAATTTCTAATGATCTTGTTTGATATTTTGACTGATTGTTGCAGGGTGCTTCCCGTGTATCCAAATGGGGCGACTTTGTGATAAAGGTATGAAATTTATTGAGACTAATATTACTAAAATACCAATTTTGCAACTTTTACTCTTTTAATCACACACACAAAAATGATAGTAAGTGCGATCAAAATTTTCGTCACATACAGGGGCCCATAATGCAATGATACATGTACCTACTTAAAAAAAAAAAGTCACACTTTTTTGAAGTAGGTAATGGTTCGCATCACTGATTAGATGGCTTACCACTTCAGAGTCTAACCAACCCAGTCTCCATCACCCTCCAAACTTTGGGTACCCATTCTCATTTGTAGAATTGAAAACCCCCACCTCCCTTTATTTATTTTAGAGTTGCAAAAAATTACAAATTTTATATGTGAAATCACAAATTTTGGGGCTTAAACAGACTCCCTTTTTTAGCAAAATAGGCCTTTGGAATTCACGATTCTGTATGTTATAGTGCCCTCTATTACCCCTTCTCCAGAAAAGATCTGCATAAAACTAAATTTGTAAGAAAAATCATGTTTGCCCACAATGAGAATTGCACAGGATAGTGGAATAACTAATCCAAATCAGTTTTCAAAAATCTGTTGCTGTTTACAGTTATATTTTTTTGTTTTATGCTGGCCTTGTCATAAATAATGAGACATTTTAAACTATGATGACATTTACTTGGAATGTTTCTTAGATATTTTTCATATTTCCATATCAAACAAATGTAGACTTAATCTAAAATCATTTTACTATATCATGTGAGTAATGTGACCCATTATATGATACCTCTCTTTAGTAATTTGAGTACTATTTTTCCACGTATTTTGCAGGAAGCTGTCCAGCTGGAGTTATTCTAGAAACACCTTTTAATAGTCTACATGATGCTTTTATGCACCATCCATTTGCCATAGTAAGTCAATTTTATTATTATTTCCCCCAAAAGGTGTGTATACATAGTGTACACACATAAACACATTTTCAGTGCTAGTTTGTTTCCTGTAGGTTTTGTTCCTTTCATCTTCAGGCCTCTGACAATCTGCCAATTCCCAATTTATTCAACTGTCACTAGAATATGTCAGCTGCCTTACAAATGCCCAAGGCATACTCATACCTTTGGGCGGCGCTCAATGGACAATATTCCTAAAAGCTCCCCATTTTGCCCCTGGGTGGAGAGAGGCAAGCGAGCTAGGTAAAGTGCCTTGCCCAAGTGCACAACACATTGGTCTTTGCGGGACTCAAACCCATGACCTTTGAGTCATGAGTCGGTTGTTGTATCCACTAGACCACATGTGCCCCAAACATTGTCCGTACGGATAATACGGTCCGTACGGACACTTATAGCAATACGCAATTGAATGGAGATTTATATCTAAGTGACTTTTTCGGGTGGATCACTGATAGTGTCTTTAATAATGACTTCTAGGAATGTGCAAGACTCTTTGACTTTCAATTATATCATCATATTTTGTTCATTTTTGATGTCTTGTTTTATTCCTTATTTCAGCCATTTTGGGTGCTGCCAGGGTATCTATGGTTACACGCCTATGCAATTAATGACACTATAGCAGCCTTCGACAGTGAACAATGGTAAGGTCACATACCAAGGTCAAAGGTCATTTGAGGTCAAGTTATAGATAGAAAATGTAAAATGACCTCAATTGAAAAGTTCAATTGCAACCAAATTTGGTTTAAGGATATTACACAAAAAGCCTCATTTGTTTATGGGTTCAAAGGTCACATCAAGGTCAAAAGTCATGTGAGGCCTATCATTCACAAAATGTGATGGCAGGCGGCACTAGCGGTCCAAGGACCATAATGTATTTTTTAACCAAATGTTCCTAAATTTACCGGAAAATAATGCCATACATGTAGTAAAACTGATAATTAACAATTGCAATTGCCAAATTGATGACAGATTTGCCGACTTGAAAACTGAATTTGTACACAAAAAAACACACTCGTGCTTCATCAAATTAAAGTCTAGATACCTTTAATCACAATGAAACTACAACACTGAAAAATACATATTCATTTTGGATGTTTTTTTTTCATCATATTCTCGAAGCATTTGAGCACTAAAGATATAAACTATTCGTATGCCTTTTATTAGGGACCTCGTATGCAGATATTAATTTGAAAAATATTTAGTGCTTGACTACAAATACAAAGCACACAGTACATTATTTTGTTTTGTACATATTCCCTATGGAGGTTCCATGCGTTGGCAGCTCCCGGTTCCGATGGCGCTGTGCATGATGGGAATGGCTTCCAAGCTGCTGTTGTGTAGTCCATAAGACCCAAATTTTGTGACTCTCCAGCAGTTCTTAACCCCCCAGTTGAAGCATACTTAAGTTCTTATGGTCCCCTTTGGGAAAATTTATGCGTCAGAAGCCTAAACTTAGCCCAATTTTCAGCCCAAAACTTGTAAATTCTCAAAATGTCAGTTCCTAAACCCTACTTTGAGTATCAAAAATAGTTCCAGAATTCCCCAAGAATGGGCTGCAACAGCCCTTGTGAAAAAACTAAATATTAACATTACTTTAAGTATGATTCATATGATTGCAATAATCATTTTATCATGTCCGTATATACTAAACAGGATATTTTGTCTTTCTTCTTTCTTTTTCAGCATGGCACGCATAAACTGCCCTCTGTTAATTCTACTGCAGATGATGATTCCATATAGGCCTTTTCAATCTTAGAGCAACGGGTAAAGATTTTATTAAAAGTTACCTGATCACTCGAGCCAAACGTGGGAATTGGAATATGCTATACTGAGTGCTGTGTTAATAATTGCTTGCCTATCATTAAAACCTGTATGCAATTTGATTCGAAGTTATGGACAAGGCTCATTATCCTGTTTTATGTCTGCTCGTGTGTATGTATTGTGTGCGTGAGTTAAATTTTCAGTTAAGGACTATGGTCCGATTGCTATAATAGCCTCGTCCCCAAAATCCCAGATTTTACCAGAAGTGGTCAGAATTTTGTTTTCGGAGGAAAAGCTACTATTTTTCTCAATTATCCTCTGGAATGACTGGGTTAAAAAGGGGACCATTTGTGGTGAACGAAAATTGCCCAGTTGGTTACTAAAATTAATTATCACAGTAAAAGTTATGGGGGATTATAAAATTGCCTTTTTAGCTCTCACATCAAAACAGATTAAAATATCGTCGTTGCACTTTACAGATGTGGATTTGGGGTGAAAGCCCTTCTATCACGATGAAAACTTTATATATACATAAGTCGGGCCATCCTCCTTTAAGCTTTTCGTAATTGCTCATACTTTGACACCCTAACTCCAATTGCCACCAAACACTTTGGGTCATATGTGCCCCTATAGAGGACTTGCATAGTCATAGAAGAATAAAGTGGCACAAACCACTGTCAAAGGGTCATTAGAGGTCAACTTGTGCAGAGTATAAGTGCAAGGTGGGATTGCAAAGCAGGCCAATCTATATAAGTTTGAGAAGTGCCATTTTTTTTTTTTTTTTTTTTTGCTCCGCAATCGTAGTATGCAGAGCTATTGTTTGGGCAATGTGGTTGACTCTAGTCACTCTTTCTGTTAACACTTGCCATAATGCATCTGGTTTGCCCAAACGATTGGGCCGATTGGGAGCGAAATCGGTCAGAATAATCATTGACCCAAGGCCGCCATGTTGGGGTGTTCACAGATTTGGGTCAAAGGTCAACGTGGGCCGATAAAGGGTCATTCTTTGAAAATCTATAATTCCTTCTTGTGCCACAAATCAATTTGTATAATCACTAAGATTTTGGTCAGAAGAACCAGCTGACCCCCGGTCCTATGGGTGTTCACAATATTTGGGTCATCAGGTCGTGGGCCAATTAAAGGGGCATTCACTGAAAATCTATATAATTCCTTCTTGTGCACAAATCAATTGTTCGAATCCCTAAGACTTGGTTTAAAGAACCGCGTGGCCCATGTCCATATTGGGTGTTCCAGATTTGGGTCAAAGGTCACATGGGCCAATTAAAGGGGCATTCTTGAAAACTGTAAATTCCTTATGGTGCCAAGACAGATCATTCTATACTCACTAGACTTGTTTGAAGAACCGCTGACGTGGCCCCAATGTCCATATGGGGTGTTCACAATTTGGGTCAAAGGTTCACAACATGGGGCCAAAATTAAAAGGGGCATCTTGAAATCTGTAAATTCTTATGGTGCCACAGATCAATTGCCTTAATACTAGACCTTGGTCAGAGAAACCGCTGACTCAAGGCCCTTGGTTTGTTTGCAGATTTGGTCATAAGATCAATGGACCAATTAAAGGGGCATTCTTTGAAAATCTTAAATTCCTTCTTGTGCCACAATCATTGCTATATCCCCAAATGTTGCTCAGAAGAATCAGACTGACTCAATCCCATATGGGGGGGTCCACATATTTGGGTCAAAAATCACATGGGCTGATTAAAGGGCATTTCTTTGAAAATCTATTAATCTCCTTCTTGTGCCACAAATCAATTGCTTAATCACTAAATGTGCTAAGAGGACCACGGTCCCAAGGCCTATGGGTTGTCCACAGTTTTGGGTCAAAGTCACATGGGCCAATTAAAGGGGCTTCTTTGAAAATCTATAAATTCCTCCTTGGGCCACAATCATTTTGTGATGCGATCAGCAACGAGTCCTGAATTCGGTCCAAATTTGATTGTACTTTTTTCATGTATTCTGGATGCATCCGCAAAACGCGCATTTTGCTGAAAATCCACTTGAAATTGACCAATTAATTCCAAAGATATAATCAGTTAAGGGTGGAAAAAACATAGGACACAAAATACATTTTCTTCCTCTTTGTTTGGCTATATCTCATAATCCAATACTTGTGACTTCCGACGCTTTTGTTGCTTGATTCCATCACATTGTGCTATCACCCATTATGGTCAGAAGAACCCCTGACCTAAAGGCCCATATGGGGTGTTCATATATTTGGGTTAAAGGTCATGTGGGCGATTAAGGGGCATTCTTTGAAAATCTAAAGAATTCCTTCTTGTGCCACAAATCAATTGTTATAATCACTAACCTTTGTTAGAAGAACCGCTGACCCAGGCCTATATGAGGTGTTCACAGGTTTTGGGTCAACCTCACATTGGCCAATTAATGGCATTCTTTTCAAAATTGGTAAATTCTTCTTGTGCACAAATCAATTGCTAACAGGGGGGGACCCATACTAATGACCTGCTGAGCACGCATCCATTGTGCTCTTGTTACTGTTTTCCTATTTCTATTATCACCAGACTTGGTCAGAGGAACTGCTGACCCCAAGGTCCATATGGGGTTGGTTCACAATGTGGGTCAAAGTCACGTGGGCCAATTAAAGGGGCATTCTTTGAAAATCTGTTTAATTTACCTTTTGTGGCCCAAATCAATTGTTATAATCACTAGACTTGGTTAGAATAACCGCTGACCCAAGCCTCTTATGAGGTGTACAGTTTGGGTCAAACATCCACATGGGCCAATTAAATGGGCATTCTTCAAAATTTGTAAATTCCTCTTGTGCCACAAATCATCTGCTATAAAGGCCCATACTATGACCTGCTAGCTAAGCACCATTGGTGCTCTTGTTAATGTTTTCCTACACTTATTTTGCTTTTATCTAATCTCAGATATTCTTGAATTAGTTCTTGATGGTCAGACTGTTACATATCTTTTCCTATTGGAGAATAAAAAATCCGCCCAGGGTTTACTTTGACCCCTAGCAGCGGAGGACCAAAGATCACTGTGTGACATTCGACATAGCAATCATACTGATGTTATTATATTTATAGAATTCAGTAGTAAAGTTCTCTGTCATATTTGGCCCGAAATCAATGCTCAGGATCATAAGCGTTAAATTATCTCATCAGGCAGCTATTCACTATTTTCTACTCCAATCGTCAACTCTCTGTGTGTTTTCATTGCATTTCTAACCACAGACCAAAATAATAATAAAAGTAAAATGTGTGTAGTCAGGTGGAAGTTTAGGCACACGCCTGAAGGATGGCAATGGAGTACAGACTTTTTTCATTGATCGATTTAGTTCTTAAGGACCTAATCCAATAATTTTTGTAGGGTGTGCAAAATTTGTACATTGCCATTTTTGCAATCCAATATGCTGCGACCATGTCGCAAAAATCACTAAAAATCCCTAAAGGTCCATGGACTGGCTAAGTAAACATTTCCTAATTTCTTACTTTTTTTCCGTATCCCTCAACAGTATCCTGATCATATCCAACACATGATTTTTAAAAGTGAACATCGTGAAAGTGTTAAATTTCAAGGATAAATATCCCAACTGACAGGGCCTTTCTCCTGTTTTCGCGAACGCGTCACAAGATGCTGGATTTGGACTTGACCCCGTTAATGACGACAGAGTAACAAGTTGTAAACATAGCTCACACGTGGGCTAATCGCACCGCACACTCCAGAAATCTCTCCTTGTCGGTTTCTTTGTCTGGGAACTTGAATAAAGCTACTTCTGTTTTGAATTCTCTTTCGGTACGGTCGCAGCTGGTCGCACCCGTCGGGACAATTTACAGCGCATAAGTTATCGTAATTTTAAGGCACCAACTCAAGAAAATATGACATTATGATACAACACGTGCGACACATATTCAACGAGAAGTCAACTGTGTACGTATGCAGAAAACTGGGCCACGCGCCACGTCCGTTCCACGATGACGATTCATGAAGAGTATCGGCGTATCGCGTATTTGTTACTAGGACGTCACTTAGGGGTCACGCTTGTCGGCGCGATAATCACTTTCATTTTGGAATTCCTTGAAGCTTGGCCAAAACACATGATATTAGGCCCAATTTTTATCAAATATACGGTTCTCAATTACTGCTTCAATCAGATTTTACATTGATACCAATACATACTATGAATGACCATTTTGGTGGTATTATAAGTATGGTTTAAAGCAGTCCATGGACCTTTAAGTATTTACGATAGAGAACATAAATATATTCTCGGTACTCCGGGTTGTATACGAGGAAAGTGTTGGGAATGTTAATTTATAATTACAATTGCCACAAAAAATCCAATATGGCTGCTCAAAAGCAAAAGATGCTTCGGAATCATTAAAGTGATCTTAACACCGCCATTATACTATTTAAGCTAATTGAATACATGCTGAACACCTAAAACATTTCTTGCAGGGTGTTCAAAATCGTTACATTGCATCACATCTGCCACAAAACAAAACAAATCGACAGAAAATCAAGGCCCGCCACACGCCACCTTTGCGTATTCCTTTCCTATCTTCACCCTGCTCCTACTATTGCAGACTTACTCCCTCTTTTGTGTACTTTAACATCTCTAGATGCATTTCCAATGCATCTGGAACGTCAAGTGTTCTGCACATTCAGTTTAGGAGGCTTGATTCCAGTCTATATGCATGCTTTATGCTGTACACCTATGAGCTACAGGTAGTTATCACTAGAAACACTTATTTGGACATTTCACTGTAATGGGCATTTTTAAAATTCAAGATGGCAGCCAATACAGCCGCCTTAAAAATTGTAAAACCTACATTATATGTGTGTATTATATGTACTACATCACAAATTATTATTCAAAAGTGTAAATTAAGGTATTGGGTAAGATATTTGACCATTTAACATTCTTATCTGGAATTTCCGTTTCTTAACATACAAAATTGTTAAGATGGGGGCCAACGTGGGCGCCTTTTTACGCTTCTTTAAACCTGAAATTACGATACACTGTATTGTATTAGTTAAAACACCCAAAATGATTATTAAAGTTTAAATACAGTATGAGATTTATGTCTTTGAGCATTAAAACTCGTATCTGGTATTATGTGTTTTGTAAACATACTTAAATTCAAAATGACTGCCATTACATTATGAGTATATGACAATTCGTATGTTTTTAAAGATCTTAAAGCAGCCATATTGGCTTCCACCTTGATTGGTAAGCTTGTTAACAACACTTGAAATGTCAGATATTAGTTCTACTGGGTATAGAGTGGCAGAATATGCCTCTATCAAAACCTGATTATTTTATGGTCACTTGAATGGATTCCAGAGGGCGTATTGGTGTTAGGGTGGCCATCTTGGATTTGATGGTACTGTTGTTATAAAACCGTCAATAACCGGTCCAAATATTTCTTGGCTTTAAAACCTGGTCTATGCATACAATTTTGGCCATTTGAATGAATTTGAGATTGATAATGCGGCCATATTGATTTTCTAGAAAATGCCACTGCACGAACTTTTGTACACCCTCCAGATATTATTAGCTTAGGTATCATTGACAAAAATCGATCAATAGAAAAAAGTCTGTACTAACTTCATTTCCACCCTGTTCCCACAATTCCCTTCCTCCTGACTATTGTGCCTGGAGTGGGACTCAAAGCGAGTTTTTTGAATACAAGATATGCCTACAATCACACGCAAGCGAGCTGCAGAAAATCGTTCGTCTTTAAATACTTTAAATACATTATACCGGAATAAAGCACCACAATAATCAAGAATAGTGCTTGCTATAGACGGGTTAAAATTATGCTCCAGGAGCAGTTTTCGTGGCAAAATTCTCACATTGGCGATAGTAGTGCGTGTATGAATTCAGAGAAAACCACATATTGACTGCCAATAAAACCTTGGACTGTAAACCAGATGCAAAATCACAAAAGACCCCTTTAATATATATTTTGCAGTCACAGCTGTTTGAAAGTTTATCTATTATGAAAACCAGAATAAACAAAAGGTATCAATGGTTAAAGTATTGACAACTGATTTGGATGATGTATTAACTATTAGTTCCACCTGACCTTCCCCTCAGGTCAGGTCAGACTCAGGTTTCCTTTGAGAGGTCAGGTCAGGTTTCCCTTTGAGAGGTCAGGTCAGGTTTCCTTTGAAGGGCCTGCTACTGGTCTCCTGGTAAGCATTACTACCTGTCCCAGGGCCGAGTGTCGGCGGCTAAACCAGTCACCCCCATTCGGATTTTGCTGATGAGGAGGGGAGCTGGTTACCCTGGTGAATGAAAAAAAAGATCTACCTCAAGGGCGCGTCAAGCTCTGAGAGCTAATGGCGACCATCCAGCGCGTGCTGCCTTGCATGGTGGGCGTGGTTGCCCAAAGGTTAGGCCCACCGCCGAAAACTGTGGATTGACGTCAGTAAGAGCATCCGTGTCAATTCTCTTTTGCCTCCAATAAATCCTCACACAGCAGTCTTGCTGAGTGATGTATCCGGCACCCTCGTTTACGGGGAAAAACCGGAATTTTAAAAACTTTGGTAAACTACTACACTTACATCTTGGTGCAATTTACAAAAATTTTCGTCGTCGGCAAATGTGATTTTTTTTAAGGAGGGTGACCTGATCGACAACCTCATCCCCCACTCTACCAATTTAAATTTTGGTCTCATAAGAAAGTTCATAGTTTTTTCTCATTACCCCAGTGAAATTAGGCTCATGAAATGTTTCCTTTATTGAATGACAAAAACGTCTTGGACATGTGGTTGACACATTTAATTAACTGTTTATGACGTCGTGTAGGGCGTCAAGGTCATAAATACCTTTTCAAACCAAGAGTCAATTAGCGTGTGCACAAGTGAACTGAAGTTTATATAAGATAACAGTTTTAATGATTTTTATTGGTTTCTAAAATGGTATGTCCAAAACAAATTACCATATAATTACACAATTTAAGCTTATGATACTTATCAAGATTTCTAGTATCCTATTTTTGAAGGCGTTGTTCAGTTCAACGCTGTATTCCTCACAGCGAAGACTCCACAATGACCGTACATGTCACAGTTCACATAAGTTAACTCTTCAGGTAGTATACTCCATGGAATCTTCTCATTCCTGAAGATAACTTTTGTCCAGCATTTCAATACGACAAGGATAAATAAGGCCCCCTCCGACGACATAATCCACAGTATATCAGTTCAAGATAATCCCACGATTTCTATCTGTCTAAAATTTGGAATCCTATTTTGATTCCCGCACTTATCGTCTTCAAAGATGACATATAATAATTACAGCACGCTGCTCACTGATTGAACATAAATAAATCCTGGTACTGTGTGTGAAGCATAAAATCTACCATATTGTAGACCAAACTAGCTATAACTATACATACTGTATAGCTGATTGCCACTGCTGACCTGCGAGACTAACTCAAATCTCCATATATACTGACTTCACCAAGATCCCAAGTATAAAAATAGACATTACAACGGCATCATGCCAGAAACATAACCTTGCACTGGCTGACCACTTGAAGATCCACATAATTACTTCAATATAATCACATCACTTCCATATATAACTTGTGGGGGAATTCCCTGATCTTACAATGTATTGATCTCAAAACATAAACCAGTTTTCAAGTTTATTATCTTGGGGAATTTCCCCACTTCTCCTATTGTTCAATCTAAACAGGTGCACTTAGTAAACAACTATGGGTATCCCCTTTCTCTCTTTTATAGTAAACAAAGTGCTTTCCCATGAGAAATCTTTTCTCACATAATCAAATAACATTGGAAAAATATTTTTTAAAAGTTTAATCAGAAACAATGGAGGGCTTTAACAGACCCACACTGTCCTATGGTCCCAATTTAGTAACACATTTTTGCTTGTATATACTATCCACACACGCTGAAAAATCAAAATTTGAATCTGATTTTGGTGCTACCCCTGTTAGAAAGAACATGAAAACCGGACCTGATCGGTGGGGGGGGGTCACCCACCTCTCAAATCTAGTTTTACATAGATCTCGATGGAAAAATGAGCACTGAGGGGCCCAAAAATACAAATCGATCTGTGTAGACCTTAGGTCAAAATTCTCACAATTAATTTTTGCCAATTTTTTAATGCTCTTGCAGGTCCGTACTTGCACACAGATGTCAAATTTTATTGCCCTGCCTTCAAGTGACAGTTTTTTTTTTAGAATATGAATTTTCTCGGAAATTGCACTTATCAGTTGTGAGACCACCTACCGAGAGTTTCGAATGTGTAATGTCAAACTTTGTTTTGAACTTTTCCGCTATCGTAATCAATCCCTATAGAAAACCTTGCTTTGATTCTGTCGTGCTGAACAAAAATACTAAGCAACATCCGATCTTATTACATAAATACGGCGTATTCAGCTTATCTTGCTTCAGAATGTGGATCTAATACACATTGGTCGCATTCCAAATATGTAAAAAAAACCTGTTCAAAAAAACAGTGGAGCAACTTTCTGGAAATGTCATTGTGTCTCTTTAAAAAAATGTTCTAAAAACAAAAAAATTGTAGCATGGTGTCAAACAGCTATGGCAGATATCCCAGTATAATAAAATTAAACTTGTAGAAAGTATATAAAGCCCCGAATACTGCTATTTACTTGTGAATGTAATGGTATGTTGAGCTTTACAAGATTGCCAAAGAGGTGCGTGCAGAGAAGGCCGACACCGTACAATTGTCACCTTCGGCAAGAATGGTTTATGGGCACCAGCAAATCTGCGATGCACCCGAATGCCAGGAATAATCAAGTAAGTATAGGTTATTGTGGTCTATGGTATTCTACAACTACTACATGGTTGGAGGGGAAATAGTGCAATCTATTTTCCCGAGGTACTGGCTACAGGCCTACCACCCCAAACCCGAAGGGTGAGGGGTGGTAGGCCTGTAGCCAGTACCGAGGGAAAATAGATTGCACTATTTCCCCGACATAGCATGTAGTATGTTTTATTACACCTTACAAATGTTTATGAGATAATGGGCATAAGAATTTTAACCATATCGTGCTGACTGTAACTTGGCTTTTAAAAATCGCCATCCCGTTTACGCATGTACGAACCTGCCTACATGAAAATCGCCCCAACAACTCGTCCAAGTCGGCACAATTGAGCACTTCAGCTTCCGCAAGAGAACTTTCTTTTTCCGTACACTAGTCTGAAAAACTATTCACAGCCTTCCGGACGACAATCGCGTGTTTTGTGCATCTTTATTTTGTATTAACGCAGCAATTTCGTCGTCTGTCAAAGACGCTGCCCGACTACTGGCGGCGGCCATTTTTGTTGTTGTTGTTGTTAACAACGGAGCAAGTTCCTTCTTTCTTGGAGAACCGTAATAACTAAAATGCGTGACTTAACGCTAACAAGGATAACTTTTGCGTCTGGGTACGATGATGTAGGGAAAGTAGTAAAAAATACCGCACGGGAAATAGCTCAAATTCACAGATAGCTCAATTTATCATCCCTGTGTCCAGCGCAATTGACCAATGAAATGAAAGGACTTATGCCTATTATCTCATGAATATTTATAAGGTGTAATAAAGAGTAATGTTTAAGGATGCTGTGATGTGGTACTTTTGTTTGAACAAATGTTCATATTCTTCTGGGACCTAGTCTTATCATTTCGGAGTAAATCATGTGATTACCAAAGGTCTCATGACCTTGCTGTGAAAGTCCCAAGGTCCAACTTGGCCGCCCACAGAAGATCAATTCTCCCCTTCTCAGTAGGCTTATGTAACACCCTTCCTGCTCGTGCAGCATCAAACCAGGACTTCAATAGGGAGGTTAATCGCTATCTTAGTGCCAATCCAGCAGCGTTACTAATTAGATAACTGCTGTTAAAGGTGCAATTCGTGATCCTAGCACATTTATTTTTGTTTATGATTCAATAGATATCCTCAAGAAAAGGTTATTTCCAAAATTTCAGTTGATTCCGATGTTGCGTTTTGATGCTATGATTGAATTAGTGTAACATGCTGCCCGATAGGCCATTGTGTTGTAATTTCTGTCCGTTTACGGACAGAAAATACAAAATTACGAATTTCTTCTAGAATAGATCGAATTTGCACGTAAGATTAGGCACACATACTGTAAATGGGCCAAGGATTCAGATGATATAAAAATCTCAATACCTTTGGATTAAATCGGGGGGATGAGGCTGTGGATCACAAAATACCCCTTTAAGATCTTGATTAGCCTTGACATAAAAAAAATTGAAGGAATTTTATTTTTTTTAAACGACTTTGTTTCACTTTAACCTCATTGTGTCTCAGTAATGATTTTTGTCACATAATTCTCATCCTAAACGTCTTGATTAACTTTTATATTCACAGGAAATTTATCGGTTAGGATTACACTAGTCTATCTGAAGTGAAATGACCTCAACATGGCAAGTGATGAAGGTCAATGCAATGTGCCATTTCAATGCAAATTCTATGTAGAAATTTTTGCTGTACATTGGTAATAAATAATCAGGTTATAAAAAGTGATTGGATTTTGTAGATTTCATCCTAAAAGATCAGTAATAACTTGGTTACTCCACATTTGCCCCCCCCCCCCACCCCACCACAATCTTGGGGAAGGTTTTGATATCGAAGCCAATTTTAAGGTTAAAATTGGCTACAAAAAGTTTTCCTCTTATGAATTTTTTTTCCAATTATTTGTGGAAAACTTTTGAATAATCAGGTAATTAAAAGTGATTGGATTTTGTAGATTCCGTCTTACAAGATGGAGTAATACTGGGCCCTTCCACATTTGAAACCCCCAACCACAATTCTGGGGAAGGTTTTGATATCGAAGCCAATTTTAAAGTTGTCTATAAAAAATTTTCCTCTTGTGAAATTTTTCCAATTACTTTTTGGAAAACTTTGAAATTCCAAACCAAAATATGTGGTTTATGTGTAAGTCTCAATTCCAATTATACAAAAGTCACTTTGATTTTCAGGCAATTTTTCTTGTTGGGAGATGAAAACTTCCAATTAGATTTAAAATTGAGTGGCAGTGGAATTTAGGTTTATATTAAATCTCCCACTGTGTGTATGGGGGCAATTTCAAATGGAAGACCCAGTTGTACTGAATTCCTGATAATCCCTCCAGGAAACTTGCATTTTTGAAAAGGGGATGTGGGCATGCATGAGAGGTGAATTTTAATTTTAAAATATTGTTTTTGAAACAGTAAATATTTAGGGAAAATAGTGGTTTTCAGTGAAGAATGATTTTTTTTTTTAAATGAAGTGCTTTGGTGAAATTTGTTGTGTGTGAAAATAGGGAGGGCATTTATCAGGAAAAATATGATGTATATTTATACATATTCTGGGGCTAATGTTCAATGCAAATTCCGTGTTCCTAATAAACACCCCTGCTCTAATAAACGCCCCCCCCCCACGATTTGTGGATAAAACAATTCAAGAAATGAGTTAAGTGTACCTAAATCAAATGATTTAATGGCCGGGACTGTCGTAATACATATCATAATCGCTACAATGCTTTTCTGCTTCTGATCCGTCACTAATGGTAACTGACACACGTATGTACACAAAGAGAGGACTGGCACACGTAGATACACGAAGAGAAGATCGCCAAACTGTGTAAGGTGATTTTTGCGGGGATTTTTTACTTTCCATCTTTGACTGTAATAAATGCCCCCCTTTTTAAAAATAGCACCGCCCGGGGCGTTTATTAGGAACAGTACAGTATGCCTTTAAAGGTGGGTGACACAATCGCGGCAACCTCGTACCCCTCTTTACACCATCAAAATTAAGATTTTGGTATCAGAAGAAACTTTGCAATTTGCTCATTACCCCAGTGAACTTTTAGGCCCAGGAAATGTTTCCTTTCAACGTTATTAACCAAAACATCTCCAAATGTGGTATACCACACATTTCTTAACACACACACA
>JAMKCH010053719.1:0-10032 GCA_023653785.1 Ophioderma brevispina
AACCCGGTTTTACGTGCCCGACACCCTGATTTTTTCAGTTTGCAGAATTTTTGTTTTTTTAGATTTTCCAAAAATCATGTAAATCATCCTGTTCTAGTCCCAATTTATCAATTTTGAATTTTTTAAAGACATTTGTTGGTAACAATTTCATTTTATTTCTCTTGATTTTCAGATTTTTGGGCTATGTTTAGGCCACTTTTGAGCTCAGAAAAAAAAAAAATTTTAAAAGAAAGAAAAAAAATCCCCCGACTGACCGACCCTGCTCGAAGGGTCCGCTCGCCCGTAAACAGGTTTTCTTTTTTCGTCGCCTCATGCCAAAATTGCCAAACACATCATGCAGAAAAACCCGTCATGCAGAAAAATCCGTAAAGAGGGTCGTTATGTAATTTCGTAGGTACATAATTATGTGTATGATTAGATAAATGTTGTGACCAATTAGCGCGCATTGTACGGACGACGCCCATCACGGTGAACACTTCCGAGTTACGTGATCACAAAAGGTTATTTATTAGTCACACCAAAATAGCCGCGCCATAGAGTCCTTACTACCCGATCGCGAGGGTACTTTACACTGCGACTGATAGCTGCATAGCAAGAACAAAAATGGATGCTCGAGAATCCCATTTGACCGAGCAAACCGCAACGCGGCTAACAAATGCCTAAGCATATACACAAGTGTCATGATAAGTCTACTTATTTGGAAACAAAATCAATAGATTTCATAAAATTTGGCCAAAATGGCCGAACTAACCACTTTCTACCACTGATCAAAATTAGTGTGCACCTATTGCACTGACCATAGACATGAATGTGCACAACTGTCGTAATCAGCTCGCCTCATTTTCAGAGAAGGAAGATTTCACGTGTAGTTGGCCAATGGGTCAAATTACCACTATATAACCAACTTACAAAATTGTATATGTGATATTGACCATAGGCACGCGTATGCCACACATAAAGGCTCATGATAGGGTCTTTTTTTTATAGTTAAAAAAAAAAAATCATATATTTTAATAAGATTTTTGGCCAAAATGGCCGAATGACCACTTGCGACCATGGTCAAAATTCTGTGTAAACCTTATATGCACTGATCATAGCCACCCCATTTACGTGTCGTCTTGGCACGAAGCGCCGTCCATTGAATCACGGTCAGAAAGTACTTTGAGCCACGCGACCTTGGCAATTCTTCACTGCACTAGGGAGTTCACAAGTTTCGACGGTAACAAGTGGCTTCAACACGTACAGAACAACTTGTAACAATTCGGACCCGGTCAGATAGCGTTGATTCGGATTTTTTGTACACTGCAGAGATGCGCCAAATACTTGGCTATTGTACTGATTTATGCCCAAAATATTCCTAACTAAAGTTGTCTACTTAGGTACTAGTTTTATAAGTATAGGTTATTTTTGAAAAACGACGAAAAACGTGAAAAATATGATCCATAACAAGCTTTTTCTTACCTTATCACTGGCTCAATTATCGATTGCTGCTGCTGCTGTCTGAAGTCCTAACATCAGATCGACCACCTGATTTTCGCGAATTTCGGCGATATCCCAGGGGTACCTGCTAAACCGTTTTTTTTTCATTCCTTTTTTCAAGCCTTTAACACCGCGTTTGGCTGCTGGTGGAGTCCCATGACGTATATGTAACGCATGTCTAAGCAATAAGCGGCCAATTAGCGATGCGGGTACGGAATCGGCGGCGCTTTGACCGAGCATGCTATGGGAGCGTAAATGGTGTGAACAATGAATGTGCACAACTGCCGTAATCAGCGTCTATATTTCAAAAGTAAGATTTCACTGTAAATATGGTCAAATGGCCAAAATGGCCACTAGGTGACCACTAATTCTAAACTCTGTGTACACCCCACATGCACTCACCATAGGCGAAGCATATGCATAAGGGTCATGATAAGGGCCACTTTATTTGCAGGAGAAATAGGAAATTTAATAACTTTTCATACGATTTTGCCAAATGGCCGACATGACCACTTGCTGACCACTAAAATCTGTGTACACCCCAATAGGCACTGGTCATATGCGATGCTTGGCAATGAATGTCCATATTAGCGCATGCTATTTGTATAGGAGAGAAGGATTTCTTAGATTTTGGCCAAAATGACACCTGACCACTAGGTGACCACCGACCACAAATTGTGTACACATATGCAGCTTGGGTCAGGGTCCTTCTGAGCGAATCTGGTTAAAATCGGCCCAACGTTTTGGCACTAGTAGCATTTGAACCAAGTGAGAACACCAATCCAAGCAAGCTACAGATTAGACCAGTTGAAATGTCAACACCAACTCGCATTTCATGAACTACCCTTAATGCAGCCGTGATGGGTTTTTGTACCTTTCGAGAATTAGGTTGAACTTGCTTTACGGAAAATCAAAATCTTCATTACGCAAAACTGCTGCCGGCCACTACTGTTTGGCAATTGGCGAACATACCTTACGGCTTTGTCTGTTTTGGCGATTTTAGTGCCTTACGCAAAACTATACATTACGGCAATTTTTGGCCTTGCGAAAACGACACCGTTTGGCTATTTGATAACATACCTTCGGCCGGGCTTGCTGTGTTTGGCAATTTTAGCCTACCCCTTTTTGAGTTTATTACCCTCTTTTGCCTGTTGTCGTCTTTGTGTGAAACACCCCCTTTTGGCCCTTTTTGGTCATAATACCCCATTGGAGTTTATTATCCCACCTTATGAAGTTTTTGAAATCGTTTTGTGTAAACACCCCCTTTTGACCCTTTTTGGGTCCATACCCCTTTTCGCAGTTTATTAACCCAGCCCCCCCGAAAAAAAACCCCCCCCCCCCCCTCGGAGGGACCCCCAACCCCCCCCCCCCCCTAGAGTTTTTTGACGTCGTTGTGTGAACCCCCCTTCTAGCTCGTTTGGTCAACCCCTTTGTGTCGAGTTTATAACCCACCTTATGGTTTTTTGACGTCGTTTGTGTGAAACACCCCCTTCTGGCTCTTTTGCGTCATAGGTCATCTGGTCCTGGCCGATATGTGACGCAGTGGGTATCGCTACATCTATATTGTCGCTTCCTACCTCGTAAAAAAAAAAAAATATCACCTCACACGTCATTTGTTTATGGTATTCGTTGGACAGACCATGTGCAACTTTGAGGGTTCAGGTTCCAATTCAATAATTTGTAGGTAAATTTCCATTCAATTGTTTTGAAATGTAAAAATATGCGTTCGTATTTATGAATACAAACTTTCTTTCACAATTTTTTCCCGACACCTCTATAACCTTCTTTCATATTAGGGTAAAGTGGGTTAAATATGGACCCCCGGGGCCTTGTGGACCCCCCTTATAACTATGAACTGGGGGTGGTATTAGTGACCCTTCTATTGGTACTTGAAAGAACATCATCCAACTACTGTAATTTGGTTATTAACGGAGGGAGTGTCCTGAAAGTCAAAGGAATATTTAAATTTAAAATTTTCAACACGTTTTCTTATTATGTCATTGAAGTTTTAAAACATCCCTATTTTCTCTTGAGCCTCGGTTTGGAGGTTGTCACCATGGCAACATGTAGTATTGACTTTACCTATGTATCAATACAAGTATCAAATTTCTATCTCACATCTAATTAATAAATGGCTGGATACATTGTGTATGTGTGATCTGGGGTAATATGGACACCCTATATCCACATGTAGAAACTTTATGGGACGGGGCAATATGGACCATAAGGTCCATATTACCCGGCCTCTATTGCCAATGACGGGGTGGTCATTGCCGACGCATTGGTAATATGGACCCTTTGCAAAAAAGTTTGAGAGCCTTTATATCTTTTATTTGGTTAGAGATGAATGAAAATCTTTTGGTCTGCTCGTACCCATGAACCAAAGCTATCAATTGAAAATGAAAAGTTATTAAAGAGACATGAGGAGATTTCCAGAAAGAAGCGCCCCCAATTTTTCTCGAACCTCGGTTTTTTACATATTTGGAATTCTTACCAATTTATTAGATTACACCTGAAGTGAATAAGCAGAAGACGCCGTCTTTTCGTAATAAGATGATGATTTAGTAGTTTCTGTCGTGCACGACAGAAAGTCAAAGCATGGTTTTCTGTGGGGAACGATTACGATAGCAGGCAAGTTCAAAACAAGGTTGCGGTTTTCTTTCGCATCTGTTGTCCAATAACCTAACCTTCGAACGTTCTCGGTGGGTAATCTACAACCGATCTAGTGAAATTTAAAAGAAATTCGTATCCTAAAAAATCTCCTCTGTCACTTTAAAGAATAAATAAAATTCTTTAAAATTACGATCTTGTTTAAGGGGTCCATTTTACCCCACTAATTGAATGGACAGTAGTTTCCATCCAGTATACAGTTTTACCTGTCTTGTGTCCCTTGGTCATTTTTGTTTATAGCTAAGTATTTTTTGTATTTACTCTAACGTTTAAGTTGGTTGGTGACCTTTACTGTAAAAAACGTAATTTTAGGGACCCCGTAATGGGTAATTAACAGTAATTATGAGAATTAGAAACCGGGGATTTACTGGTAAATGCCCGTAACTTTATAAATAAACGGGAATTGACCCTTATTTTACGAGATTTACGTCATATCACCGGAAAATTTGCTGCTGGGAACCCGGGGGCTGGGAAATGCCTGGTAATTTGAAAAAAAAAAAACCTTCAATATTTTATAAGCCTCCTCTTCTTGGGTGTGCTCGCATATTTTGAAAAAACAGTTTTAACCCTTTAGTTCTAAAATAGTTTTGATTTCTAAAGAATCTTTTTGTTCGACAAAGTATTTTGAAGGATTTGAAGGGTTCTTGATAAAGGTTCTATACGTTGTTTTACAAAGAGTCTCTTCGCTGCAGAACCTTTTTATTGATGAAGAGCCCCCTGGAGATTCGCTAGGTTTCTTTATAGAACCAAAAAGAGATCTTTAGCCAAGAAAATAGTTCTTTGTAGAACCTTAAAACTTTAAGAACCTTTGGCGCTGGCCTTGATCAATGTTAATAAAGCATCATTTGGAGTTTCTATGAATCTGGAGAGATATAGTTTTTCGACCATGACCAAGAAAGATATTTTAGAATCACTTTGTTTAACGTTTCAATATTCGTCAACACATACAACAGAACATTCCTGGGCCCATTTAAATGTTGAATGTTTTTTTTATAGAACATTATGGTTCTTTATAGAACCTATAGGGTGCTTCATACGACAAAACTGTTTTAAAGAGACATGAGGAGATTTCCAGAAAGAAGCGCCCCCAATTTTTTTTCGAACCCGGGTTTTTTGCATATTTGGAATGCTTTCCTTAGATCAGCCTGGCTAAAAAAATGGTACAATCAAAAACCGATTTTTTTTTTCAATATTATATCTCAACATAAATAAGTCGTATTGTACATCACATTAAAGAGAAAATACCAGGCTTTCCAGGATTTTTTGTTTCATCTCATTTGCTTGTTTCAATCGAGAGATAACTCCAGTTTACTGCGGAACACAAAAACCGAGTTTGTGCCACTTTCTGGTTGAGTGAAAACGGTGAATAAATTTGTTAAACATAAGTTATTCACACTTGAGCAGATATGAAAATCTTTAAAAAGGGATTAACTTCATAAAGAAACTATAAAAGTTACTTAATGGTGGAAGTTATGATCAGTAAGTTCTGGCTTTAAGATAAAGTGAATAACATTCAACATACTGTTCCTTGTTAGATGAGAACCATGAGCGTACAGCAACCTGGAGGAGAGAGTTTTTATGGTCTTAAAGTATCATGAAACGCAAATTCCTACCAACATTTTGATACTTTCCTTCCAAATTCAAATTTTTATTGACTTCAACAATTAGTAAATGCACAAAGATAGTGTAATATTCTTAAACCATTTCTTTGGATTTGGAGTGTTTATTTTGGTTACAATTACATTCCTTCTGGCACGATTTGAACAGATACCAATTTTGAAATAAATTCAAAGTTCCATTTTATTGACTTGCAATAAATATTTGTATTGTTTATTATTTATGAAAAGAAGATATTTATCATTGAACTGATTATGTTGACTATTAAAACTTGTGTCGATAAAATTAGACTTATTTTGTTTACTTTAATCTGTGTTTTGTTTCTCTTGTCAAGTTGCAGACGTTGCATCTTTTGTTTTGAGGTTTAAGACAGCATGGCATAACTGGGCGAAGCAACTCTGCCCATGCATAAAAGTGGCACAAAATCGATTTTGGTGTATCGCATTAAATTGATTATATCTCTGTATAGATGAAATGTGAATGAACAAACACCATTGGAAAGCCTGGTCTTTGTTCTTTGATATTATGTCAAGTAAGAATGACTTATTTTGGAATTTCATATTTAACCAATTTTGTTTCTGATTGTACCATTTTTTTAGACAGGCTGTATTAGATCACACCTGAAGTGAATAAGCCGAATACGTCGTCTTTATGTAATAGTATGATGATTTAATACTTTCTGTCGTGCACGACAGAAAGTCAAAGCACGGTGTTCTATGGGACGATTACGATTAGTCAGTCAAGTTCAAAACAGTGTTGTTTTCTTTTGTTACTTATTGCCAATAACACCTTCGGGACGTTCTACACGATCCTGGTGCAATTTGAGAGAAATTCGTTATCCTATAAAGAAAAAATCTCCTCCTGTCACTTTAAGTTGCAGTTTTTCCATAAGGTGAAAATAATGTGTCTCATTTTCTTTGCTGCTTCAAACATTCGGGACACACCGAATAAACGTTCTTTTTTGTTCGAATAAAATAAACGGATTTGATTGTTTTTTTTTTTTTTGGTTTTGTTTGCTTGCTTTTGTCCGTCCTTTCCTTTTTCTATCAATAAAAGACGATTCTTCAACTTTGTCGGGGAGTTTATCGGAGATGCCCCTATCTCGGAGTTTTTCTTTTTTGTTATACAATTGCATGCAATGCATCGTATAGTTTGGAAATTATTTTTCACAAATTATATGGGAATAGTAATGAGAAAAAAATGCGGACTTGAAATTTGTGCCACGCGCTTTATTTGTCCCGTATTCGTGTAGACAAAAACTTTTTCAGACACCTTTTTCGTCCGAAAATAAATTTGAATGTTAACGTGGAGTTTGGATAGATATGGGTGACAGAATTATGATAGACGTAGATAAGTCCTATTTGACGAGAAATAAGGATAAAATACGGAATATTTAACGGAGTCCGCGTCTGCATATTGCCATTGAACTCTCGTCTTACACCAAGCCTTTTTACATATAGTAAGGGACAGCAGATGTCACTCTATTATCACTACTGCGATAATGTGAAAATTGATTTTTCACTTTCATGTGTCAAGGATATCACAAAAAAGAATCCCTTTCACATGTTCCAACTTTTGCCGAATTTCCAGTGTCGTATTTCGGCATCTGAGGGGGATTTTCAAAATGGACGCCAAATCAAGAAAATCCCCGGGGGCCACTTGTATTCAAAGGTGGATTATGATGCATGAACAAGGAATTCAAAACGCCCCCTAACACGTATTTCACCGACTAAAAAAAACAAGCTAAAACATACCCTCCTAAACAAGTATTTTATCTGTTATGATACCTCAACAAGTACGCAGTGCAGTGAAATCATAAATATTACCCGTTATTATCTTGCTTTGCTTTACTCGTGAAGTTTCGATTACAATATTTTTGGATGATTTTGATCCCGACTTAATGAGATATAACATGACAATTTCAGGGTTAAGTAAAAAACATACCCTTTTTTCAATTTTGCTGTTTTGAACACCCTATACCGATTGTCCTGCAAGGTCAGCGTGAGCTATATAGAATCACATGGTGTCGTGGTGGACTGTTTAGGGGACAGGCACGATTATGATGACATTTGCTTCAACAAAATCTTTTATTCGAGGACCTGTGGCAAAACCTTAAATCGATGCTTTGTTAATAGTACTAATAAAACATGTGGAGTTTAATTTTTACAACAATACAGATCCATCAAAAAATGTATACAAACTTGGATTGGGCTGCATGTGCAGTGATCATAGCGTAAATCCGGGGGATGGGGATATTATATCCCTCCAAATTTGATAAGGGGGATGGTCAATATTTCGATCATCACCCCACCCCCCCCCCCCCCCCCCTGCTGATGCCCGTTTGACCAAGCATAACCTCAATCAAAACCATAATAGTAAAGATTTTTCACAACGCGTTCTTATCTGTGGTAGGAAACGAATTGCGGTTTTGAGGGTTAGAAGCAAATAACGCTGTTGCATAGCCCTATTCAATACTGTGCTATATTGATGGTAACCAATAAAATGGCGGTTTTTGCATTATTTATCCCCATTCTTGGGAATGAATGGATTTGAGGCCAAATGTCAGGAGAGACAATGAGAAAAAAATACCAGCCTGTTCATCTGATTATTATAAAAATCGATACTACTTACGGGTAAACAGAGGGTCCCAAAGGACGATCGAAACACGCACTAAAGAGGGACTTAATTTAGTATGACATTACCTAAAATGCTTTGCATGACGACCTCACTCCACCTCAGAATTTCCTAGTTGCCGGTTTAAACCAGTTTATGCCGTGTGGCAGGAGATATGGTCCTCCGGGCGCACGTCCGGGAACAATGGTGAAAACAATAGGGCAATCGATTGACTCTTCACGCAACATTAGATGATGATTAGTTTCACGCTTTATCATTGTTAGTCTAGGAGCCCGGACTGTGAATCCTGACGGACCATATCTCCTTTCACCCCGGTTTTTTTAACCAGCGTTAAAAGTTTCTGGCCAAAAACCTGTTTTTGCCGGCATAAAGCCAACCCCCTGCAGGATTTACTGTTAAAATTTACAGTAGTTTTTTTAAAGTGTAGGAATTAGGCCTATCATAGCAAAGTTTATCAACTCTACACACCTGTCTTTCTTTCAACCTCATTTTTCGTCTTACTTTCTCGATACCATTGTTTTTATTCATTATGATTTATTAATCGTTTGTTCTGTTATTTGTGCTTGTTGTAAATTATGATAAATTTTGCCGAGTTGGCTTCAGTCATGACCTATCAGAGCTTCTCACAAAATACACCCCGGCTCGTAATTTACGTTTTTCTGGTTCTAATTTGCTCAATCCTCCTCTTGATGCCCAGACCATATTCGTATGGCCAAAGATCCTTTCCGTTTGATGCCCAAAACTTTGGGAATGCAATCCACAGACCATTCGTTCTGCTTCCACTGTTTATACTAATAATAATAATAAAAATAATAATAGTAGTTGAATTACTTGCCAAAATGACAGAAACATAAAGTATGATAAATATATAATACATACCAATGACAAAGCAAACGCAAGTAATTCTGGATAAGAGAATGGGTTGTATAAAAACCGACACAAGGTTGCTCTCATATCCAAAGAGAAACAAAGATACATGCACAAACAAGCAAGATTGATTAACAGGAAACCAAAAGAATAGGCCAGGCAAATGTATGCACAATGAAAACACAATCAGTCAATGTTAAACTGCTTGGAAGAGCCAACAATTACCTGTCTATATCAAAGTGGTTTCCACACTGGACATAAAAATTTATTAAAACACTACATTTTTAACATATTTTTAAGTAAACTAAAAAGTGTGATTTACAGCCTGCTTTAACGTTATTAAAGACTATTGACAGCACGGCAAATCAAGATGGCGAATCATTCCCCAAAGACGGGGAGGAAGTGAAATAAAAACATAGACTGAAGAGAAAGAGACGAAAGAAAGAGGACAGTCTTGCCGTTGGTGCAAAAGCCTAGTACTCTGCAACATGTTGTTGAATCAAAGATTAAAGACGTAGGGTCAAATAATTAAGATCTTAAAAACCCAGAACAAGCCTTTTGGATCTTTGAAAGCATCTTCGAGCTGACTAGATTCAACAAGAAGTTTGCTCAAGTAAGGTGGGCGAGCGTCTGACTTTGGTGATTGCTTATAGAATAAAGTCCTTGTAATTTTCTGTTGCACTTTCTCTCACCTATCAATGATTCCTGTGTGAGGGCCCCCAAACACATGCACGTAAATAATATGGGCAGATGAGAGCTTTTGAG
>JAMKCH010053720.1:0-21273 GCA_023653785.1 Ophioderma brevispina
CATGGGATTGGTTCAAAACACCCTATGGGCTATGTCCAACTTCCTTCACCCTATTAAAACTTTTCCCATATCTGTTTTTTTTTTTTTTTTTTTTTTTTTTTTTTTTTTTTTTTTCCCCCCCCCCCCCCCCACACACACACACTAATATGTCATTCCACATTTGAGGCTTAATATGAATGGTAAATTTTCAATTAATGTTCACAAAGTATTTTTGCTGGAAATTTCAACACATTAATAACTGTTTCATGAGCAAATTTCACTGATTCATTTCTACTGTGAATATCCAATACATAGCATGTCACATCTCCCCTGCTAATGTCAACCAGGATAATCAGTTAAAGGCACACACCAGTAAATAACTGCCCCATTGAAATACACAAAAATAAACCTGTTTTGAAAGTGCAATTTTGAACTGAAGAAGCAACACCCTGCATACAAATTACATCAATGGATTGCAAATTGATGAAGCTTTAACATTGGCAGTTAGTCGGCAGGTCACCCAATTACTATTGTTCACACTAAAAATTGTTAGACAGGGTCATTTTACATGGGCTTTCAGAAATACATTAGGTAAACGACCTTGCCATTGTCCACATTCCCTGCACACGTAGCTCACACGTTTGCAGTTAAAATCGATGGAAACCAGGCCCACGTTATAGCATATGAGAATTCATTCAATTCCACGATGCCAGTAAATGTAAGGTTATACATATTCCGTGGTCTTCGCTTTCTTAAAAGAGATAGAGTAACACGTACACAGACTTTTTTGTAGCACACAATTCAATTAATGATTTGGCATGCTTTAAAATTTGGTGGGATTTCTATAACTTCAGAGACCACGCTTTTTCAAAACTAAAAATTCGTCGCTTTTAATTTGTCATTATTAACCCCCAAACACCCTTTCACGGCATATTAGACCAACTTAGATATGCAGTTGACATTCCGCAACAATAATACATGATTTTATAATGAATTCAGGTATTTTGGACCTCAAATCAGGACATTTTCCAGAGCATTTTAGACCAACTATTGAGGTCACAGCGATTGTATTGTCTTCTCGTGTACAAGAAAATAACACATGTTGGCGTGACCTCCTGATTGACTGTTGGGGTCTTCCAATTTGTTTTTGCAATATGAGACCCTAAACAGCAACCTTACAATTTTCCACCTTTTTTGAGCCTGCAAACTCGTTATGCCATCTCCATACACCAAGGGCCTACTTCTCCGTGGAAATCAAAATTTTAAGTTTCACCTTATCCAATGTGTTTAAAGGTGTTTGTTCCAATTTTTTTCTATCGTTTTCTCTACTTGATATGGGATTCTGACACTATACGCTGACCACCAATTACCGTGGGAAACAAAACTTGCTGTTTTGATGCTAGACGTGATAATGCATAGTGCAATGCCCTGCTAGAGTATTCACTACTGTGCCGATATTGATGGTTAACCTTTAAAATAGCAGTCAGGATCTTGGGAAAGAAATGGATTTGAAAGCTGAAATTTCAGGACGACAATGAGAACTAGAATTTTGCAGTTCTCAGCTTTCACGCTCCCTATATTCAAAGAATATAAGCTGTGGGCTGCTCCATGACTTGCATATGACCTTGACTCTGGGCTATGAACCTTTACCTTTTCAATTGATATCAATTTTACATTTTAGCCAATTTTTTCCACTTGATCTCACATGACCTTTCCTTTGTCACATGACGTTTGACCTCATCACATATGAGGTATCCATGGTGCACCTTTGACACAAGTTTGGTTCGAATTCAACTTCAGCGTTTCAATTAAGGTAATTAAAAATTAATGTCAATTTTTAAAAAATAAATTTTAGTGACACACACATACACACTCACTACGGATTGCTATGTGTCCTTCCAGTATAGCTGGCAGCCCACAAAATCAGCCTTCATCTGATATCAAAATTTATAATCGGGGGGTCCAAAGATGACGAAACAAGCACCTTAAGACACATGTACCTTTTGTGTGAAACATAACATGGCACTACAGACCCCGTGGTGGGGGGGGGGGGGGGGGGGGAAGGAGGGGGTATTGTATTCAAAGGTGATATGATGCGTGAACATGGCTTTCCGAAATGCACCCTAACAAAGTATTTCCACCGACTAGAAAATACCCTAAACAGCATTTTTGTCTGTGTTGCTAACCATAACAAGTCTTTCTTGTCAGTTTTGCTACTTAAACAAGTAATCAATGAGTGTGTTTTGATAATACCCTTATTACACTGGCTTTGGCTCTTTTTCTTTTACTTCCAATTACAATATTTTTATGATTGTTATCTCGTGGCGTAATCTCAATTTCAGGGTTACGAAAAACATACCCTTTTTCCATAGGTCTGTTTTTGACAACCGAATAGATGTACGGTGCGTTCATCGCCTGTTGAAAAAGATACCCCTTTTTACGCGTTTTCTTTTTAACGCATCATATCCCCCTTTGAATACAAGTGCCCCCCCCCCCCCCCCCCCCCGGGACTACATATCATCAAAACTCGCACAGGTCAACCGTCTCCCGCAAATATACATACCGCTGACGGCCGTCTCAAAATCTGCACTAAACAGCTGATTTCCTCTAAAACAGTAACTTGAAAAAAACCTGTCCTTATAGCTAACAGTTGTCCTGCCTTTTCCCCCCTTCTCCCTTGGTAAAATGGATGCACACTGTGTAGAAACAGATGAAGATGCTTCCTCATCAGTTGTTGTTACTGTGGCTTTTGCCTGACCCATGTCATGAATACGCATTCTGTTGATGCTGATTCCTTCCTGGATTTCCCGCAATGCTTTTCGATACAGGTTGGCGGATGGGCTTTTACTCTAGCCTGGAAACTGGGTATCCGTGGCAACATGGCCATCATGGACAGCTTATATAAGACACGTTGAGGCTATGGTCACAAATTTGTGAACATCGAAAAACTAGATTTCGTTGATTTGATGACGGTGTAAACACGGTTGGGGTGGTGTTTTGTCACCCATCCTTTTCTGTATTTCTCCATACGAATTGTGCTAATTTAATTAGAATGAAAATGTGGTATTAATGTTTGTGATTTTACAATGGGTGCTCTATATTGGGGCAGACTATGTCGATTCTAATGGCTGACAACCGATAATGATTTGCAAGACTTCTCAACATTGCTTCGCATTTTTCGCGTACCTGGAAATTGGGTTTTAATTATGACAAATCGAACATTCTTATTGTTGGTAAACGCACCGATAAGCACAGGTTGTGGAAGTTAGGTGACCAGTCTATTTTGGAATGTGATAATTACAAATATTTAGGTGTTCACATCTCAAGAAATCTTTCAGATCATTATCATGTCAATGAAATTATTAAGAAGGGTAACCGTCTTATAGCCTATATCAAGTCTATTATTAATACTCATGATAACTTTAATAGAGTCTACTATGGTGATATTTTATGGCGGTCAATTGCTTTACCAAGCATTAATTACGCATGCTCAGTGTGGACCGGGAGCGATTCTGATATGAAACGCATTGAAAACCTTCAAACTCATATGGCGAGGTATATCTTAAAAGCTCCCCGCAACACACCGGCAGCTGCTTTATACGGGGATTTAGGTTGGCGCCCTATGAGCAGCATGCAGGATGATCACCGTGTTAGCTATTTTGCGCGTCTTCTGAATCTTGATTTACATAGATGGCCGAAACTTATGTTCAATGTCTTGTTCAATCTTAATTGTGATATTAATCAAGTTCGGTTTAAATGGATGCTCTCTGTGAAAGAAGCACTCGCCAAATGTGACATGAATCATCATTTTGATTGCCAACCCCCTGGTCCCGAGAGTCCACACTGGGTCCACAAATTTAAAATTAATAATAGGAATGTTAACGAGAAGGATTGGTACACTAAAGCCGAAGGTAAATCCTCTCTTTATGATTATGTTAATATGAAATTTGGTATTAGAATGGAAAATTACTTACTTGATAGCACTGATTTCTATGGTTGTAGTCTTAAATTTAAAGCCAGATCTAATACCTTACCACTTGAATTTAGGACAAGGAAATGGTCTGTTAGTAATCAAGATGGCACATGCAAATTATGTAGTAATTCTGTTGAAGACCTTTGTCACTTTCTATTCATTTGTAGTTCACTAAATGAAATTAGAATCGAGGAATACCGAAGGCTCGAAGATGACTTGTGCTCCAATGGTCTTTACGATGCATGGTCACTTTTTATAGCGGGTGACATCAACACAAAATTTCACCTTATGTTGGGTAGTGAACTTTTCACAAACGCTGTTCGTCATGAAGCACAAATTATCTTCGATAAATTCTGTAAGTCCTTCCTCAAACGTGCATGGGCCGTAAGAGTTAGTATCCGTATTGTATAGGTCTACCCTCGTTAAATCTTTTAAAATTTAAGGATTTCTTGTGGGGATATAATGTCGTTTCTGTTGTACAAATATGTTTTATGTTACCTTATTTAATCATTCAAGTGTGTGTGTGTGTGTGTGTGTGTGTGTGTGTGAGGGTGTGTGTGTGTGTGAGAGGGTGTGTGTGAGGGTGTGTGTGTGTGTGTGGGGTGTGTGTGTGTGTGTGTGTGAACGACGTGTATGCGCATGTATGAGGGTGTGGCTGTAGGTGTGTCTGCGTGTGAGGGTGTGTGCGTGTGTGTGTGATGACATGTGGGAGTGCGAGAGCATTTTGGTTTACAGTCGTATCTATATATTTTTTTTAGCCTGTTTAAATTGCTTTGTTTCTTTACTTAATCTAATTTTGTGTATAAATATATATGTGTCTGAACGCACCGCCGGGTAGGCGTGTGCCACTGTTATAAAAGTGTATGTTCAAATAAATAAATAAAAAAATAAAAAAATAAATAAATAAAATGACCTTTGGTTGTGTGAGTTGTGCTTCTTTTTCCCTTGGTAATTTCTATAGAAAGTAGACTTGCTTCCTTTTTGTTATGCTAATTACTGGGTAATTAAAGAATTTTGAGTGCTTGGGTCATGATTACTGTGTTCAACATGCTCATTTACATCACCTAAACCCAAAAACTTAATTTTGAAAAAAATGGTCAATACTTCGTTTTGCCTTGGTAGGGCAGCATAAACACATCTAAAAGCTGGCTGGTTTTTCATTGGAAGTAAAACTATTACCTGAACATGAAGGTGGCAATTTAGTGTTGTGTGCCCTTAACATCACAGTATGTGACACAGACTAACTAGTTCCAACTTCAAAAAACTGCTTTAAACATCACAAAAGGAAACAAGGTAACATAACACTTCATCTCTGACTAGCAGCGCATGTGACAAACACTTAGTGAGAAGTTTCAGGTCATTTTACATTTGGTTGCTATACAAAGGGATTCCGCCCGAGGAAATGCTACTGAATTCACTAATTAGTTTACGCAAAAGATTCAAGAGTAAATGCAGAGGCTATGCAAGGTATTCGGAACAAGTCTTTCATATAGAAATCAGAAACCCTCATGACCTTTTTCACCGCAATTCGACAATGGTATTTGGCAGACTACGTCATAGCCCTGATATTGATTGTCCTTATACCTTGTACCTTATAGCGAATTATAGGCACGCACTTGCTAATGATGAAACATTTCAATAAATAATGAGTACAAAGATTCCATTTAAAGATGGTAACTTGTAATTCTTGTATATTCTTTCATCTAGTACATTTAGTCTGAGATGAAAACATGTCACATTGAGTAATATCAATTCATTCCTTTACGCATATTTACGCATACACAACAGCAAATCAGTGAAGCCATTAATAAAAATGCGAATGTAGCGCGAGTGGATTGAAGTAGCGCGAGTGGATGAAAAATGTCCAGTTGCACTCTGCTTTCGAATGGGAGAGTCGCACAGGATTGATTTATTTTCGTAGTGGGTAATTTGTCTTTAATCTCCATGATAAATGAATTTTGAATACTGTCTATCCCTAATTAAGCAAATTATGTTTCTGTTGTGTATGAATTAGGTAATAAACTGCACATTTACTTTGCTCATTTAACAAGCCTTACTGTTGTAGTTACTACAGTTCCTGCAAGTAAATCGTGGCCAGCGTGGAACAACTGGCACGCACAGTGGCGTACCAGCGTTTTTTTCAGGGGGGGCAACGGGGGGCACCCATATTTAAGACCCTCATCGGGGACTATATTAAAGTTTGTTAGTATTAGTATATGGCCTATGTAAATCACTAATTTTTCAGGGGGGGCAAGAGGGGGGCAAGATTCACCACAGGGGGCAGCTGCCCCCCTGCCCCATGGCTACGCCAATGGGCAGCACATAGCAACACGGGAATGTTATGGGCGTATTTACACAGTTTGTGAATGGGAGCAAGCATGTACGCTTGTGTTACGCTGAGCGCTTGTATATGCGCCGGGTATGTAATACGCTGGCCACGAATTCTTCTGCAGGGACTTGTGTATTAAACCACAAAACCACAACTAGGTCAGAATGGTGCCATTGGCCTCTTATCGTTGCCTTTTCATAATGATCAGAAAGAGCCCATGGGCCGCATTGAAAAACAAAGAGGTTCTTATTCAGGGTCTTGCCATTCGTCATCGCAATCGAATGTTTAACATTTTGCAAATCCTGATGATGTATGGACTTGCATGATGGCAGATTTTTTTGTGTTCTAGTACTTTTGGTAAAAATAATGAGGATGTTTTAGTAGAGAGGAAGCCCTTATTTGCAGACAATACAGTAGGGTTTAAATTGCAGGGTACATTTTTGACGGATTACATGTGTACAGGCGCGGATCAGGGAGGGGGTGGAGGGGGCGCGCGCGCCCCGAGGTAATTCTGCAAATCTGGCAAAATCAGCCCATTTGGACCTTTTTGACAAGTTAGCCTTTCAGCCCCCGGTTAATTTTGAAGTGTCGAATCCTGGATCCGCCCCTGATGTTACACATGAGGATGATACCAACCTGAATGACAAAGGGGGGTATCAACACAACTGACCATACGGGGATGTGACGCAACATGGATGCATTTTCAAACTTTGGTATAGCAATGACCCCTTTTTCATGTCCATTTGGTATAAAGATGTAATTTTTCAAAAGTTTCTCAAATTTGTTGGACAATTATTCAAAATTTTCTTAATTGAGCCACAATGTCTAAAAATTGTTGGAAAATTAGTACCAAAGTGCCTCAATGTTTCCAATTTGCTGCTCAATGGTGCAGAACTTTTTAGGAAAAAAATGGCAAATTAAGTGTTTAAGTTAAATTTGGTGCCAACATGTGCCTCCCTCTTTTAAAGCTAGGGGGTCCCTTTTTTGGCAAAATTGGTGATAGATACGGGTATATGTGTCTTGGAGGCACGTCCCTATCCAAAACAAACTTGATAACCCCGCCGTCCATGCTCGCAAGACAGCCATCATTAACAATTTGCAAAAGTTCCTGGTTTTAAACACTGTAAAAACAGAAACTTTAACTTACAGTATCTCATGCATGCATGCTGTGTCATTTTCAAAATTTGCTACATCAACTCTTTGGAATTCATTTATTTCACAAGTATCAGAGTGTCCCCAAAATAAATGCAATCCTCACAGTTGCAGGTGCTCTAATTTCAAAATTACTGAGAATTAATTCAGAAGTTTTTATAGTAGAGTTTCTGAATGCCGAACTCATTCGTACATCCTGTCCCAATTTTTTTCTGATACGGTTCCTAGTTTTGGAAACAAAGGCTATTATGTAACCTACTGTCAATTACCCCATTCCAAGTTGGCGTTACACCTTCAGAAGTTTGAATAAAAAATGTCTTTTAAAACTTACCAAAAATCTTCTTGTACTAATCCTGTCTTTGTTTTTAAAAAAAGTTTTAAAACTCGGCCTAAAATTTTGTTATTGTTTTAATCCCACGGTCCTTTATCGTCTGGCAGTGTTTTCCTCTACTCCTATTTGAGAATAGTAAACTTGGCCAAACTTAAATGTTTTTATCTTCATGTGGTCTGACAAATTTCGTGTGAATATTGCAAATTGCAGGAGAGGGATCAAATACCAAATGAATTAATACCAAATGACTGGAAATGGCATAAATGGATGTTGAAGACTTACTAGTTATAAATGGACCATTTGATAGAACAATAACAAGGCACAATAATCCACTGCAAATCCAAACTTTCAGTTGCATCAAAACAATGTCAGATGCATTGTGAACAGAGAACATGTCCCTTTTTGTCAAAGACATGTTTGCTTTAATGTTTAATACCAGTAACCACTCGGGTTATACGCCCCCTGCGGTATAAGCCCACTTCCGCATTTTTAAAAGAAAATACCGGAGCTAGCATACACGCGGGTATAAGCCCAGGTGGTAATTTTAGCAATTCACAAAACAATTGGCAGTAATAGGACACCGGGTAAGATACATCAAACAAATCACATTTTAAAACTTTGTACATCTGCAGATTAATGTAAGCCCAATACAAGTGGTATGGCTTAATGTTGCTATAATAACTGAGAGGGTAATGGAGGGGAAAATTGAACTTAATTGTTTTAAATATCTGCTACAACTAAATTGTACATAAATGGTATATGGTGAATAATATGCTCTTGCAATAATATTTGCAATTTTGTTCTGATGATTTGCTACCGCAGTTCTAGCCCCTCCCGGGAGAAGCCCACACCCCTATTTTTATAGATGAACCGATATTTGTATCGGACATCGTATCGGCTGGCCCGATTTTGCTAAATCGGCAAAAATATGTCCGAGCTTGG
Organism: Ophioderma brevispina; assembly: GCA_023653785.1. NCBI lineage: Eukaryota > Metazoa > Echinodermata > Ophiuroidea > Amphilepidida > Ophiodermatidae > Ophioderma > Ophioderma brevispina. The sequence continues at coordinate 8,707 of JAMKCH010053720.1, forward strand.
CCGATCCTCAACCGATATATTGAAAGAATGGGGCAAAGTATAATGGGAATTTTACCAGTTTTTCAACTTTAATTGGAAAACACGAGTTGCTCCAAACTGATTTTAATATGTGTATTTAAGCTATCATCTTCAATCAATGTCTAACCTAGCCTACATGAGAAACTAAGCTAATGACAACTACATACGTATAATTCTATCATGATCTCAACTTCAAGGCGGGTCCAAATTCATAGCTATACGGCAACTGTTTATGGTCCTGTCTAAGTTACAACGCATGACAGGCGCATGACTCTGCTCTCCGACGGAAAATCGTCGTGAAGGGAAAATTCTGCTTTATGTTTATTATTTTTGTATCTTTGGTGCTTCAGTTCAAAGCCTTCAATGAACAGAAAATCCTTTAGAAGCAGAGTCCTGAAATACGGCCGAATATTCCCGTTTCCAACTCTTTCGTACTATTTTTTTAGGTTCGTTTCACTTGCAGTGGCTGTATTTTTGTACAAGCATCAACAGTGGTCATAATAAATACGTAGTAAGATACTAAATTTACTACCCATACGACACCCTCGGAACCACCACAATTCACAATATGGGCTATGCCACGGTTCTATACACAAAACATTTTAACACAAACTTTGCACTATTGGAATTTTAAATACTCAGGTCTTATCTAAAAACATGTTGTAATATTACCCTCAAAATGTTGAGTAAAATTATTATTTTCTTCTTCTCAATTTTTCATCTGAGAAAAGATTTCTCACAGGAAAAGCTATCTTTGTTTCTATAAAAGAGAGAAAAGGGGAATACCCCTAGTTTGTGTTTGCGAAGTGCACCTGTTTGATTTGCCAATAGGGGAAGTGGGGGATTCCCCAAAATGCTAAACTTAGTAACTGAATCAGCTTGTTTATGCTTTAAAAGATCAAACTTGCAGACCCTAGGGATTCCCCACAAAGTTATATATATAAAGTGATGTAATTTAGATTGTGAACTCTGATTTGAATGGTGCAAGGTCATGTTTATGCATGAGGAATGATTAATGATTATTGTTTAGAAAGGGGAAATCTAGCTGTGAGTGTGAAGACTAATATGATTTGTGACTTGATGGCACTGAAGGCCAGCATTTGAAATCAGAGGAGCTGACCTAGAGCTCTGTAGCTATACAGTATAATATAACTAGTTTTTCTCTACAATAATGGTAGATTTTGAGTTCTACATCTAGTGCCAAGGATTTAATATTTGGATGCCCGGCCGCCGGGCTTTGTAGCTAAATTGTCTGCTGTCGTCTTTTTAAGCCAAATGAGCCTTCAGTTTTGGAATCAAAAAGGGATTCGTTTGTGGTCCTATAGGAGGACATACGACCGACTGATGGTGGTATATTACTACCTGGATTTTATTATGGTGGAACATTTGTCGTCGCGGGAAAGCCCCAACATCCCGCGGGCGCGCGCCCGTCGTCTGAACTGCGGAACAAGATTCCCTTCCTCATGACGAAATATTCCCTTGAATATAATACCTGAGAGTTTTGTATGAACTTGTGCGCTGTCATTTTTGGATCTTCGCTGTGAGACATATCAATCGTTGAACTGCCACGCTTTCAACACAGGACACTAGTAAACCATAATATCTAACGAATTGTGTAGATGTAATTTTGTTTTGACATACCAATTCTTGAACCAACTCAAGTAAAGATCATTAAAATAAAACTGTTTATTGTATATAATTTAGATCATTTGTGCACAAGCTCATTTATTTTGTGTTTGAAGGTATTTCTGACCTAGCCGTTCCACGAGACGTCATAACAGAATTGGGGGCTGTTCGGATTGAATTGAGCATAAATTTTAGCCCTTATTGCTCAAAATTTACACACCTAAAAAGTGTGATTAATATTGTAAACAGTGTGGCACATTTTTGGCATACAAAATTTTGGTGGTAAGTACATGTACCTCCCATTGCAGTTTGGTTCAAGCTCGTATATTGTGTTGTAGAGTACAATCAACACTGGAGTTTTGATCCAGAAGAGTTCATAGGGCAAATAACTTGGGAGAAAGTTTATTGATCTGAGAAACGCCTGATTAATGAACCTAGCAAGCATTTTAGGACTTGAGGCAAACATGCTATGAGAAGCAAGTGATCAAAATAACTTGATTGAAAATTTGTCCAGGAATATGTTTGTGATAAAGTCATATTTGGATAGTATAGAAGAGGTTCTGGAACAGGGCACAAGTGATCCGTCAAATTAAAAGAGCTTGAAATGCAAATGGCCATGGAAAAGGAAAAATTGCAAATTGAATTAGGAGAAAAGAACTAAATTGCAATGCAAATGCAATAAATAGATCCAACAAAAGAGATGGCATTGCAAATTGAGAAAGACAAGATTAGAAAAGGAAAAGTTGTGCAAAATGAAATGAAACAAAAGGAAAGGCAGCAGATAAAACAAAAAGATGCTTGTAAGCCTCAACGAGAGTAGAAAAATTGAACCCACAGGCTAGCTCATCGAACTCTTCCAAGCCCTCTGTTTTGATGCGGCGAAAATATTCGCCTGGTTCCAAAATTTCAGGAACCAGAGAAGTTAACAAATACTTCTTACACATATGAGAATTGCCAATATTTTTAAATGGCCCAAGGAATCTGGACCTTGTTGCTACCGTCAGTGTTCATTGGTAAGCCGCAAAATATTTCGGCCATGTCATTAGACAGATGTACTGATGTAGTGATTATGATGTAGTGCTCAAAGCATATGATTGGTGCCAGCGGCATAAAACTACCATACACAAAAATTCAGGTTTGTCAGAAAAAGGATGACCAGACCCAGTTTTGAATTTGCCCCGGTGTCAAGGAACAAATGTTTGATCGCTGTCTTTCTCTCAAAAGAATTGGGCAAATGTTGGCAACTTAGGGAGTTGATGTTAGTTTGAAGAGTTCAACGAGTACTCCAGATATCAAAACACAATCTGGATGAAAACAAATTGGACAGTTTGCGTGAAGCAAGCCATAAAGGCGACGATTATGCATGGACACACATTAAGTCATACTATAGGCCTAGCCAAGAATTTACTAGGTACAACAAATACAACAATAGTCGGGTTCTAACAAAGTGTCTCATGGTATCCACTCAGGAGGGGAAATCCCAGTCAGGTTTCCATGAAAAAGGGAGTTAAGAAAGTAATGGTTTTACTCAAAACATGGGATGGGGAACCACCCAATCACAGTTCACATGCCCTCACTGTAAGACCGCCATGACATACAAAAGTCAAAGTGTGGGAGATAATGGCTCTCCCAACCCAAAATGGAGAAAGCCAAAAGTGAAGTCAAACCAATAGTTGTGCAGTTAATTTGATGTCAAAAGTTCATTCTTTCTGTTCAGAAACAATAAATCCCACAAAAGGGAATTGACACAGAAAAAGTAAGGGATGACTTTAAGCCTTTTGTTTTGATGGATTCTGTGTTCACTTTCGGTGATAGTTTAGATCCAAAATTCATTAGAATCATGCGGGACACTTGCTGCGCGCAGTCCATATATTGGAAGATGCACTCCATTTGATTGATAGTTTCCCACAGAATTGTGCATTGATTCAGGGGATATGTTTGGATTGTATTAGTGTCCCTCTTCACAAATGAAGTTGAAATCAGAACTGGTTTCTGGAACTTCACAATTGGTGTTAGACAAGAACCTTTCACATTAAAGGGTATCCATGTTGTTAGGGATGATTTGGCAGGGGGAAAGTCCTCTCCCAGATCCCATAGTGCTCCCAGTGCCCTGTACAGTGTATAATTTTGATGAGGAAATAGACTTTTTCCCAGCATGTGCAGAAACTAGGTCAATGACCAGAACAGCCGCACACAGGAAAACAGTGAGGAGGTGATTAGTCAAAATACTCATACATAATAGGAAGAGCGTCAAGGATGACTTGGTCCAAATTAGAGGCACTTTTCTCTCAAATTAGAGGAATTTGGAGGTCATCTTCCTCTCCAGAGGGGAGACTAAATTCCTGTTAGTGAAAATCCAGCCCCTGAGCACAACAAAGTGACAAGCTGGTAGACAATGAAAATCCAGCCGCTGAGCATGATAGAATTAGGGACTGTAAAGGAGACCCTTTACGCCATTACAAGCGTAAATTGAGTCATGCACACCGACCCATCACTTAGGAAATTAGGTGAGATGGCCATTTGTCGCAACAGACCGAGCAATGCCTGTATGTTTTCTACAAACAAAAGGGTGTTCTCATGAGAAAATGGGCGGCCACCTGATTCACTTGTATGATGAAGAATGGAAGGTTGTGCATCAAATTGTAGTGCCAAAGGGTATACATAGGGAAGTTGATAGGGCATAGCCCATGATAGTCCCATGGCAGGACACTTTAGGTGTGGAGAAAACAACAGACAGAATTTAGGAGTCATTTTTGTGGCCTACACTCAGAAAGATGTGTCTGAGTATTGTAAGAATTGTCACATGTCAAATGGTGTGGCAAGCCCAATCAGAGAATTCCTGCTCCCTTGCAACCATACCAGCATTTGATGAGCCATTTTGTTAGGGTTGTTATAGATTGCGTAGACTACTTCCAAAGACCAATCCAGGAATCATATTTAACTGACCATACCTTTGCATCTTCCAATCCACACGATCCCTATGCTAAACCTTGAGAAATTTAGGGCACAGATTATATAAAGCGCTAACAAAGTTTCACCTTAGTAGGCCTTCCAAAATCATTCCAGTCGATCAAGGAGCAAATGTCATGTCAGTTTATTCCAACAAGTTATGGACCATTGGAATTTCCCAAGTACAGTTTCTTCACATACCACCCAATCCCAGGGGGCCCTAGAAAGGATCCCACCAAACATTGAAAACAATGATCACACCTATTGTTTTGAATTTGAGAGGGATTGGGATGAGGGAGTTTATCTCCTTGTTATATTTGCTACCAGGTAGGCTGTACAATAGAGTCATTGGTTTCAGTCCATTTGAGTTGGTGTTTGGTCACAAAGTTAGGGGACATTGAGCTACTGAAAGAAAGTGGTATAAGCCTTGGTTCTATGACCATGACCTGTTAATAACGCATAATCTTATATTAAATAAAAAAATAATAGCATTGCCAGAATCATTCGTTGCAATTATAGTTTTAAGAAATTATTGCGTAACAGAAAAGTGTTAAATATCACACAAGATTTTGTTTACTACTCAGATAAATGTTCAAGAAGTAATTAATGAACTAGTTTTGTAAGACCGACACCACACTGTCGATATTTTTTTATCCAAAGCCAATATTTCCGCGCCTATCCTAATCTGGTAACCTTCGGTTACCACGTTAATAACTGTTTCTCATTCCGAAACATTTACTTATAGTTTTATTCTTGTTTCATCATCAGCGTTTTTGGGGAAGAAAGTACCCCAAAAACATTACATTTGCAGTTAAAGCAAAATGAATGAAGTTTGTCTCAGAAAACTGCACCATTATCTATGCGAAATAAGATTTGCCAGCGTTGCGCTACGCGACCGGTCAGTTCTGGACCATTCTGTTATTATAACCCGTCACACTTAGTCTTTATCATTTCATTTATTCCGTTAACAGAATTAAATACATGATCCAGAGGGTGGGTGCGAATGGTATAATGTAATTATGCCCCGACCACAACACAAAAGAAATCTGCGTCGCCGCATCGAAAGTATCTAACGTTTTTTTTCGAATTGCACAGAATCTATAGGATCTTTTTCTAGAAATGTCTCCAAGTATCATTAGATTGGGTTTGAGCGCATCTTTGTAACATTTTTTTGTAACATGTTCCCCCCTCGTCTTTTCCCAGGAATGACCCTGAATTAGATTCCTTGCACTAAACTAAAGAGCACTAGATATGGCAACGTAAACCTTTTTTACACCTTATGAGTAACCCCATAATTTGGTAATTCTGTAAATCACTTCCAAACAATTCTAATTTACCCTGTAAAAACGCTTCCTCCCCTTATTTCTACATGTTCCACAAGGTTCGTAAACGTTTAATATATTATTTTTTTAACAATTTCCTCACGTATATTAAAGGTACATTTATGTGATCCTAGCTCCTCATTTTTAGTTTAGAAGTCACCCATATACTAAGAGAATATTATATAAAAAAGACATTCGTACATGCGTCAGAATATTTCATTGCTCCTAATCACATGTTTTGTGTGTATGTGGGGCCTACTCTGATATAAGTTGCATATCGGTATTTGGAAATTAGTTTTGAGAATGAAAAGGTCGAGGAAATTTTTCACACGGATGTAAACATAGCCACCGGTTAGTTTTACATCAAGTGGCTTTTGTTTAAATTATTAGAACGAATTCCATAAGTGGTGTGAATCGTTAAACGTCCGATTTGTTTCAGTACTTTAATTTCATATTTGATTATGCTATTCTATTTTTATTAGTGATGATACTCAGTTGATATTATTTACATTTTCGACCCCTACCCTTCAACTTTGATGATATACCCTAACTCCGGCGCTGGTGCTAGCTTCATATTTTTCAATCGCTAAATGACCGAAAGGGTGAGAATACGACAGTATCTTGCTTTCTTATTTTCAGTTATACACGACCACTTACGCACTTGCGCTCCACTCAACCTTCAAATTTTTCAAGTCCCTCGCCTCCAATTAACGGCATGGTGATCGTGCGCTGTCCCCGTGCAGGTCCTTATTTTTGGAACGAATTGCCTGTCAACATCCGTGAGCTTGATCACAACTTTCAGCTTTTAAAAGTCATGAAGTCTCATCTGTATCCTAACCTGTAGTTTTCCTTCCCCTTCCTAATTCTTTCTCTATAGCGCCTTGCCTACTTTAAGTAAAATGCGCTTTATAAATCTCCTTGATTATTATTATTAATAAAAAGACAAATACTTTTTGCTCTCTGGGGTCTATGATACAATAGTCCTGTAATATGGGTCAAATTTACTGATGTAGTACAACAAATACTCTACTGTCATGTACCACATTTTCTCTGATGTATCACCATTCTATTCCATTTATTACATAAATTCAAATTCATAATTCATCATTCATGGGTTTCTCCGCATCTAGCAGACTGTTTTACAAAAATCTTTAGTGATGATCTCATGTAATCTTCTTTCACTCTTACAAACAGAAGTTTAAAAAATCAGTTAATATTATTCATACTACAATTTTTCGAATCAATACTTGAAATGTTAAAATTTTATCCAAAGGAAGTGAACATTTAGGGCACACAAATTGTTGTAAAATAAAAAGATGGTCACTAGCATAAATTCCTTTCACTTGTTATCTCTCCTTAGCTATACCCGTAAATTATCCTTAAAAATTGGGACAATGAATTTCTGCAGCCTTTATAGGTATCTTTACTATGAAAACATCCTGGTAAAAATTAAAATCTAGATATTTCTATAATATTGAAAACCTTTAATGCCCTAGAAAAGCCGACACCTAAAGCAAAATATTACTTCTTTGTGATGAATGATTGACAGCAAGTTTCGATGGAACCTTACACTGCATTACAATTTCTTTGAATTGTATAATCAATGTTTTCACCTAATAGTATTTTGATTTTATTTTTATTCAGAGTAAAATTCGAGAATTACTACGGTTCATTTATCTGCCATTTCAAACACTCTGGAATATAAAATGTAAGTGACATAACTGTGCTACGCCTCAATAATTATGTGTACACAATTGTATTCCCTTTATCAAAGCACAAGTTTAATCATCGTCAATTTGACGCAAGTTTGCAATATTGAATAGCAATTGTAGTTTTAGGGGCACATACTATTGCAAAATCGAGCTCTGAGATAGTAATTCATTATTTAAATTTATAATTTTTAGAGTAATCACCAACGTATTATTAGTATATCTCTGGGTACGGATTTATATGGAAATCCATCTAATTCATTCCTCCTTTGAAAGCTAAGAATTTGCGGAGGTTTGCTTTTGATAAAAAAATCGTTATCTGTTTAATATAATTTATCACTGATGACAATAAATGCAACGTATTATTTACAGACCTATAACAAAAATATATAAATTAAAGGATTTTGAAATGTGATCATTTCAATGTCGGTGCAGTCTTCAAAACCTTCAATGAAAACACAAATCATGTATGCCCTCATATGAAATGGGTTATTTTAACTTATAGTCAAAGGGGATTACATTCCCAACCATTTCTTGAACAACTTTGCTCGCAGAGAACATGTTTGCCTGGGACAGAGTGTTGAAGCCAGCATTAAGAGCAAAAGGTTCAATGCCACGTGGATAGCATACGTGATTTGCATGTGTACTTTAACATGTTCGCTAGACAATGGTAATTTGGGCATTCTTCAAAACAGAGAACACTCGTTTTCACTTGTTTCTATAAGAATCAGTAATTGGCGTGGGTTTTTTTTTTTTCTGTTAAAAGTAAATTTTAACATCATTGATTTCAATCTTCGGACTACCAGTGGATCATTGTTCACACTTCCAGTCTCAGACTAAGTAATATGTCGGTCAGCCTATCGCATTTCTGTGATTCATGAAGGCTAGTTTTGAGAAGCATTTTAGCTTCATGTAATTTCACAGTGCTCGTCTGAGCGATGTTGTTGTAAGCACAAACCTTGGTTTTGTTTAGAGCCAAGCGACCATGAGACTTCAAAACGTTTTGGACACGGCCCAGTCTTCAGGAGGGGACGGCATTGTATCCAAAGAATAACAATAGCAAAACATCTCAAGAGGCCAAATTGAATATGTGTTACGTTTACCGTGTGGACCTATTCATGCACGCGGGCGCTTATAAAGTTTATGCAAACATTTGCAACGTTTGTCTTGTACACCTGTAGCAATTTCCATTTTCTCCTTAATTATGTCAGCAAGTTTAGATTTCAAATTCCAATATAACTTTGGGTTTCAACTATACATTTTCTGGACGTGGGGGAGAATCAAAAAAACTGATTACATAAGCAATCAAGTTTAAGTGATGTTTAGAAGTCCTAAAAGTTCAAATATAATCAAAATATTGAAATAATGGCTGCCATTTTGGATCTGGCAGCCATATTGGATTGTTTATTGCCCAAAGTGAATCATAACATCATCTGTGTTATTTCTAAGTCATATTTGGTTGATATTGAAGTTGATTTTAATTTTAAAATTATGTTTAAAAATCTTAAAAATGACACTATAATCAAAATAATTATGGTAAAATGGCAGCCATTTTGAAATGGCTGGTGACTCCCCCTTGCGCATGAAAAAAAAGTGGTAGCTCTTTTTTTGTTTCTCTGGGGTCTATTCTACAACATATCCAAATTTTACTGACTGTAGAAAAAAACGTAAACACTCATATTGTGAGGAAATTCCTTGGACAAGTAGCTTGCCCAGATACCTTTCAAACTTATGCAGATGTCTGGGAGGGCACTCGACCAAATTAATGTAAGCCCGGGAAATTGAGCTATTTTAACGCGCGCGCAACGGGGCGCGCACTCGGTCCAGTTTAGCACTTGTTAGAACAGGTCACTTGGGACTACGGCGGTGCGGAAAGTATTTACCCACGGTGTAGTCTGCGAAAGATATTATCTAAATTAGTACTGCGTGAGAGACTAACGTTATCAATCGCCCCATAGCGAATGCGTGTAAATGGAAATTAATCTCAAATATCTCCGAAAAACGAAGGGGTTCTATAGACATTTTTTGCATCAGAGTGCCAGAAATGTTGTTGTCTTACGGGAACATCCCTCAGCTGGGTCTGAACCTATAGAACCTTTTGAGAAAATTGAACATTTCTATCGGTAGTTTTTACACACAATCTCTATGGGCTCTGACGAGCACAAAACATTTTCCCACGGTGCTAGGTCACTAGGCTGGCTAATTCAATATGTACGATCATACTTTCCACACCGCCGTAACTTGGGACGACCTGAGAATTTTACTCTTTCTGGCTCGATTGCCTCGATACGCCCAGTTCTGAAACTCGGTCGAAGTCAATATTCACAGGTTACTCTTGCATTTCACATTGGATATTTTCGAGCTCTGGTTTGTCCGATTGCCACCATCATGTAGGTATTATGTCCTATCGCTATATCTTTGGCGTCACACAATCTGTAAATCTAAATTTCTCGACACAAGAATCCTCTTAAAACCACATGGCTTAGGTTTCCGGTACACTACCTGCTTACAGTCCCCAATGTACTGACATTTAAGAAAGTATAATGTCTTCAGACGGAGTTTAGTATTAGCAGTGAGTTAAAGTTTATGGTCCTCCATCTTCAAGAGTAATGTTCCTTGAAGTAATCGAAGCGTTTAAAGAAATCTCGGATGGTTTCGTGATGGCCACGTGGTAAGACGTCGGCGACGTTACAAACAACCTACCTACTCAGTCATTTACAACCACCGCTTAAAGATCTTCCCTAATGATATAGATATTTAATTGATAAGCTGGATTCCTATGCCATGACCTGTTTAATACCCATAAGCTTAGATTAAAAAAAAAATAGACATTTGCAGAATCATCGTTTGCAAATTAATAAGTTTGGAAGAATTAGTGCGTAACATAAAAGTGTTAAATATCACAAATTTTGTTTACTGCAGATAATGTTCAAGAAGGAATTATGAATAGTTTGTAAGACAGGACAACCACACTGGCGAATATTTTTTTTATCCAAAGCCAATATTTCCGCCCGATCCCTACTGGTACCTTCGGTACCACTTAAATAACTGTTCTGTTATCTCATCCGAAAAGCACCTTTACTTATAGTTTTATTCTTGTTTCAAGGGAGCGTTTTTGAAGAACATACCCACAAAACATTAACATTTGCGTTAAAGCAAAAAATGAATGAAGTTTTGTCTCAGAAACGCACCATTAGCTATGCGAAATAAGATTTGCCCCTTGCCGCGTTGCGCTTACGCGACCGGTCATTCTGGACATCTGTTATTATACCCTCCCCCCTTAGTCTGTATCAATCAGTTCTTTATTCCGTTACAGAATTAAATAATGTACAGAGTGGGTGCGATGGTATAATGGTAATTATTGCCCAGAAACACACAAAAGAATCTGCGTCGGCGCATAAGAAAAGTTATCTAACGTTTTTTTCGATTAGGGCAAAACAAATCATAGGAGCTTTTTTTCTAGCATGTCTCCAAGTATCATTAGATTTGGGTTTGGCTGCATCTTTGTAACATTTTGTACATTTTCTTCTCTCCCCTCTTTTTTCCAAGATGACCCTGAATTATGCCTTTGCACTAAAACGAAAGAGCATAGATATGGCAAAGTATACCTTTTAAACCTTAGGATTAACCCATCATTTGTAATTCTTTTAAATCAAATTCAAACAACTAATTTTTACCCCTGTAAAAAAAACGCTTCCCCTTATTTCTACATGTTCCACAAGGTTCGTAAACGTTTAATACTATTATTTGTTAACGATTTCCAGTATATTAGAGGTACATTTTGTGATCCTAGCTCCTCTGTTTTGTTTATGATTCAACACACAAACTAACGAGTAATATTTGATAAAAAGACATTCGTAATTGTCAGATATCATTTGGCTCCTAAATCACAAACATGTTTTGTGTGTATGTGGGCCTTCTCTGATATAAGTTGCAAATATTGTTTTGAGAATGAGAAGGTGGAGGAAATTTGAACTTTTCACACAGAAGGTAAACAGATAGTGTTGTGCATTAAAGCCACCGGTTAGTTGACATCAAGTGGGTTTCTGTTAATTTAGTTAGAACTAATTCCATAGTGGTGTAGATCGTTTAAACGTCCGATTTGTTCAGGTACTTAATTTCAAATTGATTATGCTATTCTGATTTTAAGTAGGTATTATCCAGGTGATAATTATTTTACTTTTCGACCCCTACCCTTCAACTTTGATGATATACCCAACTCCGTCGCCGGTGAAACAGACCTTCATATTTTTCATCGCTAAAATGACCGGAAAGTGAGAATACTACAGTATCTTGTGCTTTTATTTTTCATTTATACAATACCACTTACGCACTTCGCTCCAGCCCAAACCATCAAAAATTTTCAAGTGCCATCGCTCCATAGAACGGCATGGTGGACGTGGTCGCTGTCCGTTCAGTCCTTATGTGAACTAATTGCCTGTCAACATCCTATCGTGATCACATTTCATCTTTTAAAGTCCATTTTAAGTCTCATGCTTGTATCCTAACTGTAGTTTTCCCCTTCCTAATTCTTTTCTCTATAGCGCCTTGCCTAATTTAGTAAAAAGGGCTTTATAAATCTCATTATTATTATTTAATAAAAAGACAAAATATTTTTGCTTCTCTGGGGTCTATTATACAATAACTGTAATTCAAATTTACTGAATTGTATCCAAACAACAATACGCTACTGTCAATGTACTACATTTTCTTTCTGCTGTGATCACCATTTCTATCCATTTATTACATAAATTCCAAATTCATATGTCATCATTCATGGGTTTATCCACATCTAGCCGACTGTTTACAAAAATATTTAGTGATCTCACAAGCTTGCTATTCTTCTGAAGTCTTAAACAAATTGTATTATTATATTCCGGAAGGCTACAATACGCACTGAATAATCTAAGCCATTTTAAAACACACGACATCATTTGATAAAC
>JAMKCH010053721.1:0-24971 GCA_023653785.1 Ophioderma brevispina
ATCCACATACAACATGCATCAACCAAACACTTAGTGTGACTCCAGCTAGGGCTGGTGGCCCACAAAAAACTTAGTTGCCAACTTGGTGAATGACCAGGATGTTTAAAATGTTAATTTTTTTATATAGAAGGGAAAAGTTAATAATTTTGATTGTTGTACTGCATAGAAAAATGGTGATTTTGTCTAGGGTGTAATCAGTGAAAGAGTTTCAAGTCAACCAGATGCAAAGTTTGAAATTTTAACTACTTTTAGTTCTCCAGGTAGACAAGGATGGATATTACTAATCCGTTCCCTGGAGATAGCCAAGCGCACCCAGTGTTAAAAAAAAGTGCGCTTGGCCAAATTTGAACCGCGACCTCCGTATCACTACCACGCGCTCTAACCAACTGAAGTCTATCAAGCTGGGTTGGTAGATTACATCATAAGGTGTTAGGTTTCGAGGTATTCATCCTTTCCTAGTGGATAGCATCAGAACATTTTATTTATATAAATATCATAACCGTTCTTGACGCTATCCCTAGGAAAGGCGATGAACACCTCAACCAAACCTATAGATGATATATATATATCGCGCCTCTACCACCCCAGTCTTGATAGCTCCGTTGGTTCGACGTCATGGTCCTTGATATGGAGGTCGCCAGTTCAAATCCTGTCAATTGCACTTTTTTTTTCAACACTGTGTGCACTGGCTATCTCCCTCCAGGACAGATTAGTAAATTCCATGATGCCGAGTTTTTATTCAGGAAATAACACTATCACTGCATATTTTAATCTTTGTATGTTCAACTAAGTCAATTCTCAACCAGGCTCCCATTGTTTTAAGGCAGTGGAGTGGAACTGAAGTGGAACCAAAGTGTTAGCCAGTGAAAGTTGAAGTCAGAGACTTGTGGGCAAAATGCAGACACATGGCGGGTATTCTGAAGGGAGACTAACTTTAGACCTGTGTTTAAACCAGGGTTAGCCCTACATGAGTGGAGACCATTTTCCTTCCAACATACAACACTAAAATGTGCTGTATGGTGAGAAAATTCCCCTCATGGATGGGCTGTTCCCGCCCATCCATGAGGAATTTTCACCCATTACATTTAACTTTAACTTTCCTTCAGAGTATTTTTAAAGGAAAAGGTCCACTATGTAGGATTAACCCTGGTTTAAACCCAGGTCAAGTTAGTCTCGCCCTTTCAGAATACCAGCCATTGTTTATTTCCTGATGAACCATGGTTCAGAGGTAATTCAGAATGTCCCATCATACAATGCAATTGTTTTGTGGTTACCTGCCCATGTAGATACCAGGTAAAGAGACAACTGCTGCACATTTGAAAAATATGCGCCCTCAGATTTTCAAAATCTGATATTTTTGCATGGTTTGTAAAGCTTTATATACAAAGCCCTCACCAGAAATGATTAAGACCCAAATCATCACCTTTATGGGTAAACAGACCCCCCCCCCCCCCCAACGATTTTATAATTGAACGTCGCTTGCGACGTTACTTCAGCAGACGACGAAAATGGCTTTTAAACAAGAAAACACTCCTATTCATGTTCCCACACACACTGTTTGCTGGTCTATAACCTTTGGTGGTTTTAATATCAGTGAGTATGAGTCTAAGATTCATGTAATATACACACATTTGTTTGATTAAAGTTATGGAAAACTTAAAAGCTGGTTCTACAGATTACCCCGGATGTCTTTATCCACATATCAATTCCACATATCAATCTATTTTTGGGTATGTAATTTTAGGTAAAATATATCTCCGTTCTTTTCCAATGGCCAGACTCAAGTTGAGAGCAAATTGAAGAAATTCATATTTGTGAAAATGTGCCAGTGCCGCTTTAAAGAGACATGAGGAGTTTCCAGGAAGAACCCCCCAATTTTTCTCGAATCCCTTTTTTTTACAATATTGGAATTCTTACCAATGTATCAGATCACACCTGCCGTGAATAAGCCGAATACGCCGTCTTTATGTATATCCTGCAGATTGAGCCTGCTTTTGGGGTGAACGGCAACTATCGTACTACAGCTAATTTTTGATATTTTTAGAAACTGTAGGCAACTACCTATCTCGCAGATATCAAATTGCCCGAAATTCCTCTGGGGGAACACGTTCAAATGACGTCATCAAAATGGCCACCAATTTTTGTTATATTTTTGGTATTAACTTTAGTGCAAAACCACAATTTAAGGCTTATTTTAGGTTTTTAATTAATGTTGTTGACATTCCTACAGACTGTAATACGCGCGAATAAAATTGATACCAAATAAGTACCAACTTAACTAGTAACCCACGTTATAAAATGTCGTGGCCGCAAAAAGTGGTTTTCCAATACACACAATTCGAAAATTCAAGGTTGCACTGAAAATATCAGAATTTTCATGCAAGTTTTGTCTCAAAATTATGGCAAACATACAATTTCTATGTAATATATTTGTTTTCGTGCTATATTCTGCAGAACATTTTCAAAAAATACCGTATAATAATAGCTATCACGACCCCCTTAGCCATTGACTTTTCAAGCGGTCATTTCCCCATTTTCCCCCGTTAAATTTGACCAGAGAGGGTGTCTCAACAATTTCCCTGAAGCTTTTGGATGATATGTTTTAGTATTAAGCTCCTAAGCCTAAGGAAAGTTTCGTGGGGGGATGGTACAGGGGATGTTGTAACCTCGCAGAAGTGCTGTATACGACTGTGATAATACCTATACAATTGGCTGGCACCACCCCTTAACCACTTCGTCTTACGGAGGAGCGGGTTTCCACCCCCACCAGTGACTGTTGCCCGGTGTGCTAATATGCCCAAAAGCCTGCGTAAAAAGCTTCCAGTAATCATTTTTTCATCCTTTCCGTCATTTTAGCGGGAAAAATTGACGGTAGCACCTTCACCGGGTTAGGGATGCCGTCAAAGTCGAAGGGGTGGGGCGGGGGGTTGCCACAAGGAATATTTTATGATCTTTTTCAAAATCGTATCACAGCATGGATCTAAACCTCTACTTTTTGTAAACCTAGTCAATTGCATCATTTAGAGCTTAAAAACCGCATGAAAATCCGATATTCCTCGCTATTTTAGCGCAAACTCGGTTTTTCGCTATTTTCTGTGGAAAATGCCAATATTGCCGAACTCGCAGACTTTGTGACGTCATTGTGATGCCATACTAGTAATGTTAGTACTTATTTGTGTCCAGGGAGAAGAGGACCATATCTATCCACTTTATCAATAAGCATTGAGTGGTTTAAACGAATTCTTGGTAAATTTGTTACAAAAAAGGCGTTGTAGACGCTGGTTAACCATCGACTTTGATAGCAAACCCTAACCCGACAAAGGTGGCACCTTCACATTTTGTTCTCTAAAAACCCAGGAATGTCCAACAATTAACTTGAAGCTTTTGAGATAGGGTTAGGTCCCATTTGCAAACTAAGTACAGTCCCATTGAGGGGGGGGGGAGGCACGCTGGTAAAATATACCCCCCCCCCCCCACCCCACAAAAAAATTTTTTATTAACAAACAAACACACCCCATCCCCCCTGGACGCCGGGGTTAATGGCTATAGCCAAGGCCGGTGAAAATTTCACTCTCAAAAAGAGTGAACGCTGTAAAGTGTAAAACATTCCAAGATGGGTTGGATTTTACGATAACGAGTAAAAAACACTCAAAACGAGCGAATTTCCATTTAGTTTGAGGATTATATCAAGACACTCCTTTGGAGCGTTAAACGAATCAAGGACAACACGAAAACGAGTGAAAATGCACTCTTTGTGGATTGATTTTCACTCTTTTGAAGTGGAAATTCCTCTTAAAGGCCGACTCAGAGATTTCCTGAGGAAGGGGCGCCCTCAATTCCAAAAAAATCGTGTTTTTGCATGTACATCATGCTTGTCCATTTACTATCACTGTGTGAAATTGCTAAGCTAAATCGAATTCCTTCATCATAGAAACTCCCAACTTTGTTATAAATTCCGGATCCCGGAATTTTTGTTAGACCATATCCTATGGGCACATAATATACACTAAATGTTACTGCATCAAAACGAAAATTCCGATTCATCTCAAATTTTTGAATTGTGCCTTTTAGTTACTATCTTTAGTTCAGTCCTCTTGTTGACTATTTTCATTATTACACAAAAAAAATAATATTTCAAAATCTCTGAGTCGACTTTAAGTACAAAACTACCCTCATTTTGGAGTGTTTAACCAGAGTTTCACTCTTTTAGTGGATTGACATTTTCACTCATTTACTTTTAGAGAGTGCACAGGAGTTGGGTGGCGGGACCTCGCAAAAAGCGAACCGTTTTGTAAAATAGACATAACCCCTAAATGGTCTTTTTGGCTGTTGCGTCCCCCTTTCATCAAAATGACTTTTTTGTCAAATTTCCTCTATATTTAAAAAAAAATATCACTAAAGTGGAGCTTTGTCGATCCCTTGTTGTTGAAATTTTGATGTTGCCATCATCCACCCCTCCCCTCGCGTGTGAACCTACTATATAGCAGGTGGCAGGTACCCGTCCACGACGGCATAATTAGTATTCTTTCAAATATGGAATATGGTCTTTATTTAAATTACCGACGCAAAATCATCCGCTGTTATAGAATAGTATGCCCAGTAAGACGTTATGAGTCTCTTTTTCCCCTTTTCAGTGCTTTCATACCATCCATATCTCCCTAACGTTCTTGCCTGGAATGACTACCAACTGACGATCCCGCAAAAAAAGAGGGTAAACATTATTTCCCCTAAAAACAAGGCAGGGGTCTGCTTCGTGTATTTTGAAAAGTGGAAAATGCGTTAAGGGACGTTAGGGATCTAAATTATATAGCAAAGAAGACCCCAATATATTGCAATCAAAATCTGAAGATAAACCTTTAATTAACTAAATGTAGGTTAGTGGTATGCAAGATATCTGTAAGACTATATATAGTTCCGCAAGGTACCCTGGTTGCTTTTACTTACAGCTTACTTATAATAAATAAAAGACTCTGAACAAAAATGTAATAAAAAGACAGCTTACTAGTAGTGTCGTTTGCATTATAATAATCAACCAATTAAATGTTTCTGTCTTAAACATAAAGAGTTATGACTGATATACTAAATACGGGAATACCTTGGTTTTAATCCTTTTCTTTAAATTTGAAATGCTTTAAATTTTTTCTTGCCTCGCTTTAAATTAACAGAGAGATAGGCACCCCTCTTATGTGACACAGTAACGATCGCTTTACCTCTACCCGTTTTTGAACTTGTATGTTGAAAGCGGATTTCAATTGTTAAACTTGCCATGCAATAGCGTTTCCCTGAGTCTTATGAGAAGGCCTTTACTATAGGGACTGAGAACTAATTAAGTGTGACTCTAGGCACAGAATTTTTACAACATAGGGGCTTCCAGGCTTTAAGCTGTGAACAGTACCCATCCAACAGTTTAAAAATGCCACATAATGGCCCACAATCCTAACTTTTCATATCGTATATGGTTAATTATGCACTTTTAAACGGCTTCTATGCGCCTTTCATTTCTTCTATCATCCAACAATTTGAGCAGCATAAAACAATATAAATTAAGTGAAACATGCTTTATACATTAGTTACATCTAGCTGTAACATTATACATATTTTACTTTTTTATGTTGGATATGGTTATAAATACTATACTAATAAGGTTATGGCAAAATTCTTCACTATTGTACAAATAAGACATTCTACCACTTTGCAGTATGTATTAATGCTATTATATAAAAAGTAATTTTTCTGCATAATTTATCTAATTACACTATAGAAACACCATTTTTTATATTGGCCGCCATATTAAAATGCTCTCGTAGTCTGTAAAATATCGAGAATACTCAAAATAATCATGTTGAACTAGAAATGTAATATTTCACATATTATGGCCCATATTGTCTACCAAGCTGACAGAATGAAGTCCAGTACCTATAAGAAATACTAAAACAGCTTTTGGGCGGCCATTTTGGACGACGACATTTGCATATGTTCCCCACAGAATTTTGGGCAATTTTTATGTTTGTGACATAGTTCAGGACCCATACTTTCAAAAATACCAAAAATTAGTTGTAGTACGATAGTTGCCAGTTCCGCCTTTTCTAAGGTACTTTTTGGCCATTCTCTCTTCACCTAGTAATAAGATGATGATTGTAGTAGTTTTCTGTCGTGCACGACGGATAAAGTCAAAGCATGGTTTTCTAATGGGGAACGATTACGATAGCAGGTAAGTTCAAAACAGTTTTTTGGTTTTCTTCTCTACATGGTTTTTGTCCAATAAACCCTTCGAAACGTTCTCGGTAGGTGGCTACAACCCAGCAGTAATTTGAAATTCGTATTCTACAAAAAAATCTCCTGTCACTTTAAGCAACG
This sequence comes from Ophioderma brevispina, assembly GCA_023653785.1. NCBI lineage: Eukaryota > Metazoa > Echinodermata > Ophiuroidea > Amphilepidida > Ophiodermatidae > Ophioderma > Ophioderma brevispina. The sequence continues at coordinate 6,358 of JAMKCH010053721.1, forward strand.
CACTTGACAGCAAACTAGACCTCAAACGGTATATTTGAATTTATGAGGGATATTTGAGTTGTTGATTTTCAAGGTCCAGACGTCAGTCAATGAGAAAATAATGCCTATTATGTTTAGCACATTTATTATCCCCGGCGGTTTTTCAATGTACTATAGACTGACTACTAGCATAAATAGGCAATTTTTAAAATACCCTATTTTCTACATAAAATTTTCATGGGATTGGACAGCACAATGACCGTTTGCACCCTGGTGATTAACATTTTTGCATGGGATGTGGGCTTTCTAAAAACATCCTCTGGGTCATTTTGATACCCAGCGACTTATAAAAATAGACAAGCGGATTCTCCACAATTGGCACAACCAAAAGTCAAGGTGCCCAAAAGTATTATAATGAGAAATACACACTTCATTATCATATTTGGGCACCACCATAGTTGGTTAGTTATCGTCGTAATTTGGAAAGTCCTTATGCATAATTTTTAGACGCGAGTATTTTACGTTCGCCACACTTGCGAGTGAAAACACACTAAATGATGCCACATGCTATCACTCGGACTCAATTATCTCTTTCATCAAGATACTTTTTGTGCATTAGGATTGCATGAACTTTTAGATGCTTGGTTTTTTTCAATCGATTGGTTTTTCGCATAATTATTGCAAAAAATCGCCGATCAGACATGGACACTGGGTAATGCAACACTGATACATAACGCATACGCACCGAGTTATAGGTGCGGTAACTTTTGCATAACCTCGACTACGGCCGCTGGTTGTGCAACAACAAGGATGGCGCGCGAGGTGCCACAGAAATCGGTTAGTTTGCTGCCTATTCAATAACAAGGTCGTTTGCCCCTCTTGGTTTATATTCCTAGCTCTATGTTGATAACCCAGAACTAATCTCATCATCAAGACTATATACAAACCAATCTGCTATTCAATTTTTAATTATGCTTATCAGTACAACTTTGATTGGTGCCATTACTGCATTTCACGGTTGCAAAACGAGCAGCACTGAGGACATAGCGACTCAAAAACCTTAAGCTTACTCCTCAAGGGGGCGCCAACCCACGGCACTTGTATCATCTTAAGAAAGCTATATACAGAATAAGATCATAGTACCGTTACTACCATGTAAGTACAAGACACATGTATTTTGATTTCTTGTACTGATTATATGGAGAACTTGTTGGGCATTTACCTAAAAAGCAGCTATTATATTTAGCCATGTACATTAGAACAAAATCACATTACGTCAAGGCACTTTAACAACTTGGCAAAAAGGCTGCTGATTGTTTATAAAAATGTTATGAATTTGTTTTAAATGTAATCTCTTCCTTCTGCAGAATTACAACATACCTTTTGTTGCAATATGAAAAAATCTGATATTTAAATGCTTTCCTTAAGCTTACCCTTTATGCATCATTTATTGCTTTTTGAAGGAGTTAAGAGCCATCCTGATTTTGTCTTTAATTCCTACTTTCACTATACTTAAAGATTTTAGCCAGGAAAAGGTAACAAAACCCCCTCAAAAGTTTAAAACTGTTTTTGCGTTATTTAAAATATCTAAAATATTTGAACCCCATTTTGATATTGTGTATCATAAAAGTACATTTCTTCAGATTTCAATGATACCCTAATTTGTAACAATCATTTGCATCACGCCGGATTACCTTTTCAGTTGCCCAAGATTCTCTCAAACACAATTCGCGCAATTTGCCATAGCCCACCTATGGTCACCCATAAACAAATGAGAGGAAATGATCGGACAAAAATCATGCGTGATATCTGTATTGCACACAGCGTATGTTAAAAGCGTACAACGAGTGCTTACAACGTTACGCTCTAATTTGGATTGATTCCATTTTAATGGGCATGTGTAGTGCTCTTTTCGTTAGGAACATTACTATATTAGATTTTATGACACATTCAGATTTTCCTTTTAAAAATTCTGTGGATATTTTTTTTAGTTTCCTTGTGCATTGGCAAAAATCAAACACTTGTGGTCAGTTTGACCAGCACTCATAATGGCACTCGCCCCTGCTGGGCTTGTGCCGTTATTTGTTGTCACACTCAGCGTGCTGCATTGATTTTTGGCCAAATCACTGAAGCTAAAAATATTCGGCCATTAACCTCTATTAAAAGATGAGCACAGATAATGATCACTTTTGGGCATTCTGTGTTTTGGACCTACTGCAGTACTCCCAACAAGTAATCGGCATGAATTTTTTTAAATTGGGCGCCATTGCAAAGCTGATGAAATAAGCCTTTCACTGATATACAATATGTATACATACATACATACAGGATTCAAATATTTGACATACAAGTGCAAAAAGAATTCAAACATGTTTGAGGGGGGTTTTATATTATGAGATCAGAAGGGCAATACAATACATACACTCAATGTAAATTTTCACAGAATCCTACTTAGGTCTTTCTTTCATTAAATGACACTGCTTTTAATGGGCTGCTTTTACATTTACACACTTGTTTATACAGAGTAATATAGGTTTTGCATGTATGTATATATTATGTCAGGGTTATACAGGTATAGTTGTTTATCACTCAATCACCAGCAAACAAAATAATTTTAAGAGAACTCAACAAGAACATCACAATATTCTTATGTGGATGGTTTCACTCAAGAGGTTATACCCTTGAGGTTACACGGCTGAATGAATTTTTAAATTGTTCCCTGTTTAACTGTCACCAAGCCTTGTAAACCTCATATACCATGTATTTTCATGCGGTTTTATCTCTAACATATTCTAAGAAAAGAAAAAGATGAAGTAAATCTAAGAAAGGATTCACAGCATTCAATAAGATTAACCTTTTGTAGTTTTTATTTACACGTAAGTGCATAAGGGGGTCCTGTGGGACTTACATTTAATTTTTCGCGCATCATGTTTAAACGCTAAATTATTTCCTCAAGATTTTATTTAATTGTCCTAATATCAGTTGCGCATATTCTGTGGAAAAAAATTACATTCAGCCAGTGGCGTTTTATACGAATGGCATAAATAAGCATTTTGGTGGCACTATTCAAATTGGTTTTTGCCCCTTAAATCATACTAGATTGTCCTACTTTTACGAGCCAAATTTGTATGAAAAGTTCTTCCCAGGAAAAAAGTTTTTTTTTTTCTTTCAGTTTTGGGCGGATAATTGGGTGTCACGTCTTAAAATTAGTTTTTTGGACAGGTTCCATTTTGAATTTCTCTTTTTTTTTCCTTTATGTGGGTCACGTTGATGTACCCCATCAGTGACCGAGTTTTTTGTAAAAAATTCCAACGGGCAAAGTGGTTTTCAGAGGTGGTCCCCTTAGACCCCTTAGCACCGTATGTAATTAATGTATAATACACTGTGTGTAAAACCGATCTAACCAAATATCTGGCATAAGGTAATTACATAAGTAAATATTTACTTCATATAAAGCTCATGACCAGGGGCCCTATTTCACGAACATTTAAATGCCCTTGTAACACTTGTATAGAACAAACCCATCGTAGACTTGACAATCATCATTTTTTGTCCCTTCGGGAATGTACCAGGGTTTTGATTTTTTCTCCCATGTGTAAATCCCTATACCTTACGATGCGTCGGACCGTACAAGGTTTTGGCGTCGTTGGAATCCAATCTACTAGCGACGGAGCTAAACCCTTCGTAGCTACGATGCAGCGTAATTGTTTTATTGGAAATCATCCCCAGACTGCCATTTCAATTATACAAATAATGAATGAGTAGTGAACGTGCCAGTCACTATGAGGTTGTTTTTCCACGTTTGGTTACGGTAAAAAAATGCCAGCTGCACTGCCGGATCTCTTCTACACGTTGTATGATCGTAGTTGATGTTTTTCGGACAGTCCCTTACTTTTGCAATAAATAAATGTACATTAAACAATGTCATCTAGACAGAACCTGTGCCAGAAAATATTTGATCTTCACTGAAACGACGGGATCGGACGTGTGGTTAATGTCTAGCAATAAACAACTGATATGAAATCTCAACTACGAGTTACAATATGCTCAGTCTCCAGGACACAGTTCAGTGGGTTGTACTTGTTACTGCATTGACATAACTGACCTTGTGTGGAATCTGGGTATCATATATCATCCCCAAAAACAGGGGGGGTATTGTTCTAAATACACTGGTCATGGAAGTTACTGAACCGTGCCAAATGAATTGAGATTTTACTAGTCATAGTGATCTAACCACACCCATATTGAAGGTACAGAGAAAGAGCTTCTTTGTATTAAATTGAAAGCACTAATCTAGGTATCCACCTCCTTTGGTCATGACTGGGGGGGGGAGTGTACCTCCAGATTTTTTAGTAATCAAACTCAGTAACCTTAGATTTCACTGTGGTCGCATTTTCTTAACCTACTGGACAAAGTTACAGCTTAACGAGCTGCGTGAAACATATTGATAAGCCACACGCTATTATCAAAGGGTTACTCGCCACTTGTGACAACAATCGAAGGTCTACCAAATATTCTGTGAGATTTTGACCACCATTATGCTCCTGGAGCTATTTTGTGGCAATCGTTCCAGAGCAGCACTATATTCACATTATTTTGGGTGCAGTACTGATTTTATCGTAAAAGTTATTACGGGCTAGAAATTGCAATTCCGCACACAGCAATCCTCACGGTCTAGTGGTTATCTACTGCATGGGTGTTCTTCTGGGTTCGAATCTTACTCCTGCTTCGTTGAAAGATTAAAATTTTAAAAACATTATTTTCAGTTAGAGGTAAAAATTCTAATCCAAAAGAAGAGAAAAAACAATAGCTGCCCTTTAAGGTTAATAAGGGGTTAGACCTGCGCCCTGGAGCATTGTTGGTGGTCAAAAACTACCGGGTGCACTTGAATCATACACACCTCACTCCAGGGGTTACATTTCAGGATGGCAGATGAAACCATAGTGAGCTTGCAGCTCGCCAGACAAACAAGTCTTCTCCTACCAGATTAACATGAATAGGCTTGGCAATACAATAGCAGGACCACAACAAAACATGTAACTGGATATTCAACCATGATTAGGTGGGGAATCATGCCAGAATTTTTTTTATTTATTGGCCAAAAATCCAGAATTTCTGGAAAGTTATATCTCTGTTAAACAGCAACGTGAACAGAAAAGTTTATCCTGGCACAGGTCTCACAAAGTTAATAGATAATTAAAGCATAATGAAATAAGTCTGTTGGGCCAATTTATGGAGCAGTTTTAAAATTAACCTTGATTTGGTAAATTTATTTTTCAGAAGTAAGTTTTTTTAGTTGGATAAATTCAGACAGCGACATAAATTCAGAGCTTTTGACAAGGCAACAACTAGTCTGGTTTTAATACTTCACCGAGGGATTTATAGAGCTTTTTCATGCAGGCATCTAATTCCGCATTCATCTGAGAATCCACTTTCGACACTTACCCTGAAAAACCTATCAAAATGACTCTAACACGGCTGAAAATTCTAAATTGCATAAACCGTAACAACAAAAGCTGTAAATGTCTCATGCCTTGCTAAGGATGGCTTGACACAGACTAGCCAATGCAATACTACAACGGCCAGGATGACCTTCATTCATTTCCTGTAGTATTTCTTTTCCAGCATTGCTTTTGATCAACTTTTCAAATGTTGGTTTTTCTTACAGAATGTGCCAAAGCAGATTTGCAAATTTTGGCGAGTTGTAACAGGTCATGACTCAATTTATAAAAACTGATATACTCAAGTAAAACATTGAAATTTTCCTAGATTGCCGATGTGCATCTACTCGACTCACCTCAAAACAAATGAAAATGGCCCGAATTGATCACAAATCCGAGTAACTTGTTACAATATGTTGCACTTTGGATTTGTATCCTCCCCTCCTAAAAAATCCAAACGATATAAATTACTGTATTAAAAAGTAGGTAGGTGAATTATAGATAATAAATGCCATGAGTGTGTTTCGCGTAATGTGTTTTTCTGTTGACCTGTGTCCGTAACACATTGATAACGAATCGTTATGTTGAAGCTTGCTGGCGCTTTCATTTGAGAAAGCAAGTTTGAGCACGTGAGTCATGTCAACATCGTTCTGGATTTTTTTAGTCTGGATATATTCTGCCCACTATCTTAAAACATTTACCTCAGTTTATGCCATACTTTGCTTACTTTTTTCAAAGGCCAAACTTTCACATTTAATAAGCTTGTTCACATACATATCCTTAAGAAGTTAATATTTTGTCATGATGTATCTTCTTCAAACTTTGAAGATAAAGTCCTATTTCTAACCATTTGTTTGTTTGAAATTAATGTTTCACTGGTTTTGGACATTTTATGAGTTTCAAATGCCAAGTTTAAAAATCCATATAACCTTAATTGTTTCATCTTAATCAAAATATTTTACACAATTTCTTCATCCCCGAGAGCCCCAAAACTACACATTCTAATAAAACAGGGTAACCATTTTTATCTAGGTTCTGCGGCTATAACACTAAAATGTTAGTTTTTTTTCAACTATAATACGACACCCTACTATTTTTCGTCACATTCTACATCAAATACAAACTTTTAATTTTAATAGCCATACTGGTTTGAACAAAACACAGATCACAAATACAACAATTAACACTGGAACATGAATCAGAAATATACATCATATTCATTCCTGGTTTCAACAAAATTTTCAACCACATTGGTATATCGATACTATTTTTAATCTTAACTTCAAAAAAACATACAAACACATTCCGTATACCTCTTATTCAAAAGTCAATTTTTGAAACGCTTAAACTTCTTCTACTTCAAGTTCCTGACTTTGAAAGATGAACAAGACCTCAACAAAGTAACCTCACTACTAATCAAACAATTTCTAAATTAAGTCACCGACTACCAACGTGCAATCTCTTGAAATTTCCAATTTTTGCAGTTCTATAAATGTAAACATTTACTCAAAACATGAACATTTCTAGTTAAGGAGCTGCATTGTGCTTTTATCTGAATGTAAAGCGTGCATACTGGCATACATTAATACCGTAACCCTTGTTCCCCGAGACTGTGAGGACCTAATACTGGGCGGCGATCACATCTGCACTTCAACAGTGTAGTTGTCGAGATGATTCACTTCTTGTATTTGATATACAGAGCTTCGTTTGAGATCATTGTCCTCTCACACTGCCCAGGGATCCATGGTGCATGATGCTTATTAGGCAGATGGAGCAAACTATTTTACGCGAATAGCCTAAGTGGGAATGTCAGTGCAACAGCTGCCCTTTTTGATTATCAATGCATAATGTATTCCAAAATAGTTCTGAAATTGACCCCTGAAAATGACCTTGTGATTTGATTGGAGTCCTTTCAATTCAGCAATTTGTTAATTTTATTTTGATTACCTTCTTGTCCAATTGGTATGTTTTTTTTACTACTTTCACCAGAAAATATCACAATATTTTTAATTTAAAATAACCAAAAATACAATTTTATATAAAAATTTTATCATGAAGTCCTGATGCACATGTACATTCTATATCAAACGTAGCTCAACTTTTTACAAAGCTTCCCCGTGCAATGTGATATCATCAAAGGTCATATTCATCAGCTCCCCCAATTTTCTCTTCCCCAAAGCAAAGAGGATTAATAATTTAGGTCTTAAATTTTCAGCTTCTTCCATACAGCACATGAATGTTTCAGCAGCCTCTATAGGAACAACTTTTAAGACCCGCTAATCGACTGGTCCAGTGGCTTTTCATGCAGAACCATTAAGTCGAAATGCAGCTGTTTGTACTTTTACATTAACCCTTTCAATTAACTGACATCAAAGCTTTGTCCTGAGGGGTCAAACACATGGGAAAAAAATCACATCCACTCCCTGAACAATGTTTTTTACTTGCACCTTGACAACAAATTGCTCAAAGTTACGTCACAGTTTGGCAGAAAAATATGCATTTATATAAACTACTTGCTTTCCTAACACTTCAGCATATCTGATTGAGTTATAAATGGAACTTTTGGTCAAGTGTTTTTGACAAAATCGATACACTGGCCATTAATTTGATGCATAACACGACAAAAGACCCTGTATGGGCAGTGGTTGTTTATAAGTGAGTTGAACTATGTCAGGCTTAATTGAATTTCATCAAAAACACAATTGTACTAACATTCATAACACAACAACCAATATTATCTTTTGAACAAATTGTCAATAAATGTTTCCGTCAAAAACACTGGAGCTAGATCTTTTCACAACTGTCATTTTTCGAGCAAAATGGATGATGAGGTTGTATCAAGCTCAATGAGATCACTCTACCCATTCAACAACTTGCCTGAATATTTGCTCTTTTTTCTTGCTGATATGATATTGTAATTATTTTCTTTTAAGTCCTACAAACAACACATTTACAATGTTCAAACATTAACATCAAACTGGCAGATTTCTTAGCAAACTTAGCTTACAATACAGGGGCTTATGTTACTCTACTACCAACACCACCATCATTTTTAATCTTTGTTTCTTATCCTCATAAATAGTCCTAACTTGTAGTGAAGCCGATTCTTAATGTTTTTCTTTCAATCACTGGGTCGTCAGCATATTTTAAACATTTCGTAAGTGCTCTGATAAAGTGCAATAGGTCTATAAAAATGTTACTTTAGTCCATACATTACTCTGTCCTGGGTAGAAAATATTTTTAAATCTTTCTATCATATTCAGTGTCCATTTTGTTTATCAACCTGATTATATGGATTATAATTACGCTTTTGAAAAAATGTATTAAACTTATTTGGTAAAAAGAGTTTTTGCTAAAATTTAAAAAGGCACAAAAGGTGTTTATCCCCAGAAACTCACTACAAGCTCTCATTGAAAAAATCTTTCTGTATCAATGTATTGATCTTGGGGTATAGCATGCAGAGAATTTGCAAATAGATACAAGCGACTTCACTATTTTTTTTTTATAAATAGGCCAGTTTGAACTCTGCAGAATTTGAATTTTTGGTTAATACACAGTCTACTTCCTGTGCGATAACTCGCATAATCTTCTAATTAAGTGATTCCAAAAATACTGAATAGGGAAAATAGAAAGATATCACAGTTCAAATTGATTTTCTTTTCCTTTCAATATTTGTTGTTTTTTGAAGGAAATAAGGCAATATTCTATATACTTACTTTAAAAAGATAGTCCATGATAATTTGGGTACTACTATAAATGAATATTAAAACTACACTTGTGGGGTTTGTCATTAATTAAAATATTGGCTTTGGAATAGAATAAAAAGGCACACTGATCACAGTTTCTGTCCATTCCATTAATAATTACATTAATGGGGAAAGTTATTTTGTCCTTTCAGTCGTAATTGAGTCTTTTCCAGATGGCTTTCAGATCAGTGATGATTACGCATCGGTGCCTGCTAACTAACAAAAGCAATAAAATGGCTGGGTCCTAATGAAAGATACATTACAAATGTGAATTCCGACTCATCTAAGATGCTCCTTAAACTATCCTTATACAAACTCCTTATCTTCCTGTTTTACAAATCCTAAATCCACTGAAACATGCTCCTTGTATAGTGGGAGATTTTCAAGCGGATTCAATTTTAGCAGCTTTTGTTTAGAATTTCCGTGGTCCAAATTAAACTGCAAGTTGGATTATGACCCAACAGGCACTTGGATGGCATATGTCAATTCAAGACGTTTGGTGGAATGGTGCAAAGTTAGTAGTACATTCTGAACAATTAGTAATGCAAAAGCTCAAAGAATTTGGTAGTTTTTCATGTTGGTAATCGGGGCTCCCAATCTCCCTGGATGAACAATTGCCAAGACTTGGTGTGGCATATTGCACTTCTGTATGTGTCAGTCTTTTAGTGCAATTTGCATGATGTCAAGGCCTAATTTCTTAAACGATGTTCCTTACCAAATACTGTCTTTTGGCGAGAGGGCGAGAGGGCGAGAGGGCGAGAGGGCGAGAGGGCGAGAGGGGGGATAGAGTGGGGAGAGAGAGAGAGAGAGAGAGAGAGCGGAAGAGAGAGGGGGGGAGAGAGAGAGAGAGAGCGAAGGGCGAGACACGCACACCACACAAGGCCCAAGTGCATTTTTGGCCAAATGAGGTTTGGTAACAAAATAATTTAAAACACTGAGAACCTAGTCATTGAATAATCATTTATAAATAGCAGTGACAAACTTCACCTTTATATCTCATACCACTTTCGAATGTTAAAGAATGCAGAGCACCTTCAAAAATGGAAAGGAAGTAACTACAATATGGTAACAGATTATCTTCCTCATGAGAGAGTTATGGCACATACACAGCTCTACATGTGACCACCATTGGTCTGTAAAGTGACTTGTGGTGTCAGTGGCCAATCTAACAAAGTAGCTAAATCTGACCAAAGGGGCACATTTGTTTGTACAATTTACAAATTGACTGACAATCAAGCTCAAAATGTGCTGCTTATTTAAAAAAACAGTTTCAACAAAACGTCTTCCCATCATTTTTATTAATTAGCATAATTCACCCACCCAACCTCAACGCGTAAAAACAAAAAAAGTTTCTACAAATATCAACAATCGGGCAACATCCCGCGGTGACAAACATGTTTAGTAGTAAGGCTTCTACTAGATTTTGGCCCGAAATTATGCTCCAGGACATATGTCCCAGAAGCATATGGTCCGCATATATCCGGGACCATTTAGTCCAGGACTAATTTCGGGCCAAATCTCTTAGATGGTTTTCGCGAGTGCCATGGAGTAAACAGGATGACCTCCAGTGGCGTAACATGGGGGGCACAGTTCCCCCCACGACTTTGGCCGGGAAAAATTGCAAAAATATGCTAAATTCAGATCAGGCCGTTTTTTAGCCCTCTGACTCTGACCGGGAAATTGGGGCCGTTTGACCCCTGAGAAGGGAAAATTTCCCCAAGACTAGGAAATTTGCCCCCCAGACGGGCAGGCCCGGTTACGCCACTGGACTCACGACACGGCCTCCCAATTGTATGACTCTCCACCCGTTTTTCTGAACAGTAGTCCAAATACATTATGGGCGCAATTAAATTGCTTAACTAAAAAAGCTGAAGTGCTTGATAAAGTTGTTTTTTTTACATATTTTGCTTCTACATACATCTAAGAATGTAAAATAAATAAGACCGGCCTAAAAAATGTCCTTCCCCCTTTAAGGCTAATGCATATTTCGTAAATGACTATTCAATGACTAGGTTCTCAGTGTTTTAAAGGATTATTTTAACTTTGATAACAAAACCTCTTTTGCAATCACGCTTGGAAATTAATCAGTGTTTGTAGTATGGCATGATTTTGGTATATTTAGTACCATTCAGTCCCCCCGCAAAAAAGGGTGTCATTTTATTGGAGGGAACATTACAGACAATGCGCATTGTATAAAATACCACCAGTGGCAAAAGTAAGCACAAACACCTTATTGTACGACAACTTACTTCACGCAGCAGAAACTACTCTATAAATAGTGAAAAATGAAACCCTGAATATCTCTCCCACTTACAAAATCTTAACCTCAATCACAAGTCACATTTCTCTGAAAAACTGTCCACCTTTATTTTAAATATACATAGAATTATAATAGCTCTTTGATTGCACCATTTGGATCACACAAAAACAAATACTGATATATCTATGATAAGTATACAAAGGTCATGCCTTTTATGTTATTAACTTAGGCCCTAAAAAGAAAAATTGTTTGATTGGCGTAAACTAGAAAAAAAAATCCGGGTAGGTAGGGTCGATTTTTTTTTTTAAATTTTTTTTTTATGTTCAAATACCAGACCACAAAATATCTGACACACATACAAAAATCCAATAGCACATCTTCACTTTTTCTGTAACATCCCCACATCGTTTTATTTGTCATTTTTGGATGTCCTGCAATCCCTTTAGAGTACTGAAGTATTACATCATTAATTCCTGTTTTTGCATTCAGCATTTCATGACCATATAACTTTTTTTTGCACCCAAAAAAATAAAATATTTAGGGTCGGCTGTAAAATCAGGTCGGTCGGTTACGCCAATCAAACAATTTTTTTTTTGAGGCTTATCAGTGAAGAGTATACGACATACAACATATTCACTACAACCGTTGTAAAGCAAAAAAAAATGTACAGCAGTATGGCCTGCCAATAACATCAAATTTCATAACCATGTTATCCTGTATTAAAAACCCACTTCTCTACTATGACAAGAGGGCATTTAAACAAATCTCATAATGCATTACAGTCAGTGCCTATACTGCCTGTACTAAACACCTGTTAGTACTTAGTAGAATAACGGTATAGATTTGGGAACCGGTACTCTCTTTAATACGAATTTGAACCCAAGTCGAGACCATTATTTTAAGTGGAAAGTAAGCGAGTCCGGATGCCGAGTTCTTCCACGCAAAATCATTGTATCGCCGGTTCAATTCGTCGTACAGAGAGTACCGGTTCCCAAATCATACCTTTATTCTCTTCTTAAAACAGCAATTATCATTTAAGGTCATCTTTATTAAACCCATTCGCGATGCTTTACGGCTTTAAATACAACACGAAAGGACTGTGCATCACCCAGTGGAAACAATCGAACCAACTCACCCGCTGAACGCAACGATCATGACGCAACGCACGCAAACGTTGGCAGGCGCGCGCGAAATTAGCAAAACACGGTATGACGCGAGCGCTTCAACCTAAAAATAACCTTCAATACGCAGCGCGTACTACCTGGTTTCAAATAACCGAATCGAACCCGGGCATCAGCCAATGACATTGCTTACATTTTCACACAGCTGTTAGAATTCGGGATAGAAAGCATTGAAGGTTAACACCCAAGTATTTCATTCTCATCGCCAAACATTCCTTTAAGTGCTAATTCTTTGTGGTCTAAAATGGGCATACAAGTCAAGATTTTTATGTTAATATGATTTTTGTTGCATCACCTGAGCCTATTGGGTGATAATTTTCCCAAAACTGGTGCATTGTGGAAATTAGTAATGTGTATTACATCTGGTAGCTAATGAGATTGACATCTGATTAAAATAACTGATTTTCGCAGAAGTACTAAGAGAATAATGTGTTGTGTTTTTTAAGAGTACCCCAATATTCAAATCTGTCCTCAGTTAGCCTGTTCATATGGAACCTTTTTTTCTCTCGACTGACAGACCACAGGGGCGGGATTTAGGGGGGGCCCGCGGCATGGCCCCCTATTGTTTTTGCAGAGCAAAGGGCGCCGCTTGCCACCAGGGCGCCATACACACTGTAGATTTATAAAAATCATTTATTTCGAACGGCGCCTGTAGATCTTGAAGACTGATGAATGAGGGCGTCGGGCACCGTTAGAATATGCAATGGTAATTAATTAGAATTGAATAATCAAATAATTGTCTGTGTGCCCCCCCCCCTTCAAATTTGAACTGACTTAAAAAAAATATGGAAAATTTAGCACCCCATTTTTGAAATCCTGGATCCGCCCCTGGACCAGGTTATCCCGGTACCTGAATTAAAAACCTTACTCTTATCTTGTATACTGGACTGGAAATCATTGTCCATTCAAGGGCTTGTGTATTTCAATCATTTTCCCCCAATGTTCAAAGAACGAACGTTGCTCCCGGAAGACCTCCAATTTGCCTGGATTTGAATCCTGCATTTTTTAATTTTGCCTGGAATTTTGCATACTGCATAACTTTGAACCAGTGTACTTTATACATTAAAGCAATCCCTATGCTTCCCTCAGCAGACCACTAGTAACAATCACAACTAATTTAGACTGGAGCACTTTTACATTGAAGCATCATCCTCATTGCTCTTATGGTCACAAACCAGAGGGTGTATTGAGTCAATCCCACAATGCCCCAGTTTTGGGAAATTTACCTAAAATGGGACAGGTGATCCCACAAAAATCCTATTCTTAACACATAAAAACCCTGACTTTTATGCTCTTTTTAGACCACAAAACGTTAGTACTTAGGCGAAGAAAAAAGAAAACCCTGTTTTACGGGCGAGCGGACCTTTCGAGTAGGGTCAGTCGGTCGGGCGAATTTTTTCTTTCCTTTCTGGAGCTCAAAATAGCCCCAAAATCTGAAAAATCAAGAGAAAAAATGAAAAATTTTTACAGAACAAATTTTCTAAAAAAAATTTGCCAAAATTGATAAATTTGGGCTAAAACAAGCTGATTTTACATTTTTGGAAAAACTAAAAAAAAAAAAATCTGCAAAACTGAAAAATCAGGGTCGGTCGGGCCCGTAAAACAGGGTTTTTTATTTTCGTCGCCTTATGGAATTTTTAGCATGATCGTGATATGTCCTGTGGTTCTTAAACTTTTGGAGCACCTTTTATCCCCAAGTACTGACACATGTTTAGTACAATATAGGCACATTGCAATGCATTATGGGATTGGTTAAAAACACCCTCTGGTCACAAACCAAAGATTATCTAAAGGAAGATAGGACACTCCCCCTATTTTTGTGTAACGGAAGTGGACTTTGATGGGACGGACAGCCTTAGTGTCTGGTATGAAAAAGCGACAACAACGCATATTTCACTGTGTGGTGTAATGGCGCGAAGTTCAAAAGTAACATGTTATTTTTGTGGGGTTGCTTCACCAATTTACAGAATTTATAACAAATTTTCATTTTGTCAAATTCCTAAAGACAAAGGAAAGGCAGAATGTTATGTTGTGATTTGGGACATTAAGAAATCGACAACCTCGTCCCTTTCCCCTCCGTACTTCCACACCAAAAACATGCTTGCGTGTTAAACCAGCAGCGAGTTCAAAACCATGGTCGGTCATCCCCCAGTCTGCTTGCTACATTGAGAATAGCACCATCTGGCATCTGGTAGGTAATTTGCTGACGTAGAAGCATTACATCATTTGCCGTACAAAATAGGGGGAATGTCCTATCTTCCTTTAGATAAGCTTTGTCTCAAACTCATCCACAGTCACCAACCATCCCATGCATATGTCATTCAATACACAGGAGTACATGATTAATTGAACTTTTTCCCAGAAAAACAGACTATTTGCAGCAGGGTTTTCACTCCTCATTTTTAGTGGGTCATTGGAGCATCACAGGACAGGTCAACAAGTGAGTGCAAGAAGGTTGTTAGTGCAATAGCTGCCATTTGTCAGTAATTACCATCAAACATACTTAAGCCAAGTCTGGTTCTACAGGTGACAAGAACCACTGGCTCAAGGGTCATTCCATGTCAATTCAACAAATTTCAGAAAAGTTTCCTGCATGTGTGGCAGCTGATCATAGATCAGTAGTTGGGTCTCACATAGTTTTAAAAGTGACCTTAGATATTAAGTTCCAAATCCAGAAAGCCTGTGTTTTTTCCTAAAGTACAATAGGGTTTTTTTTTAATGTAACACCCGGTTTAACATGGCCATACATTTCCTATTTTCCTTGTTGCTTTTCCTGCATTTATGTGGGTTTTTCCTGAACGTTTTGCTTGTTGCTTTACCTACATTTGTGTGCGTTTTCTCCTTATCCTTGTTACGATATCGGGTCATTCCATACCAATTCACCAAGTCATGTTACCATACCCCATAGAATTTGCTTGAAATTATTTATAGGTTCCCTTTTAGCTAATTTAGAGAAATAATTCAAATTCAAATGCACTGCGGAGTTATGGCACTTCAAAGTTTTCTGGACAAATTCTTTTTGCCTGAAAATCAGTGAATTTCTGGGGGCCCAGAATGAGATGTCATCTTTGAGTATTCATAAAAATGAACTATATTGATTTTAGCCTTCCATTTAATTGTGTGGACTAAAAGCAATGTGTAGATTAAGAATCTGGTCAAAGACCCCTCATCATAGGGGTCATTTTGGAATTTTAGACAGGTCAAATATGGCCAGTCAAGTTTTTTGCTGGCACTTTTCATGATTTTCTTGCAGCCCCTAGCCTATGGTGGGGTAATTTTAAATATCCGAGACTTTATTGAAGTTAAAATGTGTTGTAGGGTTGCAAGGTGTGATGTTGTCATCTTCTTCTACTACTACTACTTCAATTTCTTCACAGCTGTAAAGATCTGGGGAGTTGATGACAAGACAACATATGCAAGAAAAGACATGAATGGCCCAAAGACCCAAAACCTCACTAGTGTAGATACTGCAACAAGACATTCATTCAGATTGGTGACAAGAAGATACATATGTTGTTTGACATCATCAAAATAAAGTCTCAGTTATTTAAATTTAACCCACCATGGGCTGAAAAAAATAATTTTAAAATGCCGGCAAATGACTTAACTGGCTGCATACTTGACCCTAAAATTCCAATATGACCTATGATGAGGGGTAGACCAGTTTCTATTCTTTATTTTTTGCTTTTCCATCCGCCATGCTTTTCACTTTTCGTTTTAGGGCTGCCTTCTTATTTTTGTGTGTTTTTTATGGGCATCCCTTTAATTTAGTGCTATGTCACTATTGGGCTTGTCTTGGCTATAGAGCCAATTGTTATAAATAAAACACCTTGCTTTTAATCCGCACAATTAAATGGAAGGCTAAAATCAATGTAGTTTTCTTTTTTGGAAAACTCAAAGATGACATCACATTCTGGGCACCCCAGAAATTGACCGATTTTCAACAAAAATGACAAAGTCCAAAAAACTTTGAAGCACTCTAACTCCGCAATCTCCTGACCTTTTTCCTTGTTGCTATATTTGCATTTGTGTGGGTTAATCTTTTCCTAATCCTTTTCCTTGTTGCTATATCTGAGTTTGTGTGGGTTTTCGCTTGATCCTTTTCCACGAATACCTGCATTTGTGGACGGGCACATAGCCAGCCCAGTAGTTCCAAGGGACAATATGCAACAGATGTCCCGATTGTAGGCGAAAATTTCCCGGTCACAGAGCAAGAGTCTGAAAAGGGGCTGATTAAACATGAATATCAGTCTTTTATTTCCTGATTTTCCCTCATTTTGTTTTTCAGAGGGGGCAGTCTTCCCCCTCCCTGCCCCCACCTGGCTACTCCACTGTTGGTGTGGGTTTTCTCCTGATCCTTTTTGCTATACCTACATTTGTTTATGTTTTCTCCTGATTCTTTCCCTTTTTGGCTATACCTACATTTGTGTACGTCTTCTCCCGATCCCTTTTTTGCTATATACCTGCATTTGTGTGGATTTTTTCCGGATCCTTTTTGCTACACCTGCATTTGTGTGGGTTTGCTCCTGTTATTTCATGTAATTTTGGTGTCAATTTACCAAATAGGCTATACCTCACTTGTGTGCTCATAACTGTACTGGTAGAAAGTCACAGAAGAAACAAAAGTGATTCATCTCTTTTACCCACCTCTTACCCTCAACAAAGATGATAATTGAGATTTTTCCGCTTTACTTTAATCAATTTTTGAGTGGAGCAAACAGATGCTTACAGGAATAGTATCCCTCACTATATTTTAGAAAAAACAGCCTCTTAATTTGGATATATATTATTGTCACTTTGAGCCATTTTTAAACCCCACTACCAATCGATGTGCAGGCGGCCACCCAAACTATAGGGCTACTGACCCGACTTGGGTTTTTCCGCCTATGGATTTCAGTTCAACTTTTGACCAAAATATAAAGAAAACCTAGTGTGTTGGAGTTATTTGTTGAATGACATGGAATGACCCCAGGGAAGACAAAATAAGAGTTATCAAATGGAGCACACAGACTATCAAATGGCAGCTATTGGACTTACGACCTTTTTGCACTCACACGACAGGTGGTAAGTTAAAGGAATATGTCAGATTTTTGTCCAAGCTCATTTTGACTTACATCATAAATATATGGTACATAACATCACGAATTCCCGAAAAAATAATACAAATGATGTAAATTAACAAAATAGAGGCATTTTAATTTTTGCTCCTTTTGACATACGAGAAAACGTGATTTTTCTCCAATCAAAAGCGCCCATTTTTGCTCTCCATCGTGACGTCAAAGTGATGACCAAAACATTGTGTTTGACTCGAATTGTGTTATTGCTGACCCTGTAATATTGATGGATTAAATGAAAGTAAATACTAAATTAGAAAATAAGTTACAGAATGAACATATTTTGTTTCATTTTCGTTGTGTTTTTTAATTATTAATTGAAGTGGCACCACGCCAATATGATGGTCACAACGAACGTAAATTATGGTTCATCACTTTGACGTCACCATTTTGCCTGCGATGTGGATTTGTCGGAATCGTTTTCCGAGTAAGCTATTGGGCGGAAATTAGAAGGGCAAAATACGCAACAAATGTGGATAATTTTTCACCTTATTTTGATTTATATTAATCTACGTTTCTTAAGCTTTCCATCCATACCAAATTTTCCAATATCAGAATCAATGCATATTTCTTTAACAATGGATAAGGGCGAGGGAGTAGCTGTAGCTACGGTGCAGTAACGCTTTATTTCTGCTCTACATAGATAACACTCTCGGTTCCCATACCCATGTCCCTGATAAAAACCCTGTGCAGTGAATATCTAACTCCATTTAAAAGGAGACAAATTTAACAGGTGTAGTTCTACAGCAATTTCTAATTTTTGGGACAATGCAGTGACTAAAGCATCCAAATTAGGGTATTCTACTTAAGGTCCCAATTCCTTTTTAAAAAGGTGCGTGTTTCTTTCGTCTTTGGGACCCCCAATTTACACTGAAGTAGCTTGATTTTGATAT
>JAMKCH010053722.1:0-10062 GCA_023653785.1 Ophioderma brevispina
CTCATCCATTCCCATGGTAAATGCAATGGGTCAATATAAGGTTATTCAGAGGCAATTATAAAATACAAAGAAAACTGTAATTTTTAACAGCTATTTGGCCTTTGTTCTAGCGGTATGGGGGTTATCATACAAACATATTATTTCATAGATTTTAGACATTCGATTTGGAGGATGTATGCAATGATTAGGATATTTTTTTTGTTGACATTTAAAAATTAAAAAATACTAATTCAAAAGATTGGATTAAAAGAAACCAAAACATCAATTTCAGCATAAAAGAGATTGCTGTGCGTTTTGGTTTCTCTCAAATAACGGTAAGGAAAGCCTTTGTTTGCCGATACGATATTTACCGATATGGGTAATATCGGCCCGATACGATATCGACGATTATCGGTTGAACCTACTAATTAAGTGTCCAATTTCATAATTTATTTTTTTTTAATTTCTCAGGAACTCAAGGATATGTTGTACCAGGCCAAAGACGATGCACCTCTCCAGAATGTAGTCCTTAGCAACGTTATTACAGAAAAATATGATGTGATAAGCAAAAGGAGTCGGGCAAAATCAAAATTCAGTTTTTGATTTGCACTTTGTAGTTTGGGGCTTCATTTTGCTGTGAAAAACCCCTCAAGAAATTAAAACTTAATGGTTCCTCACATACGTCCATTACACAGCTGTTTGAAAAGTCTCATTTATTGAGACAAAATAAATAAAACAAAAAATATTAATGGCGCATTGGAATTATATATACCACTGACATCGGTGTAAATTTTAAAATCTTTCATTGCGGGCAAATATATTTTTTTCTTTAAAAAATCTACTTAACACATCTCTATTGGAGGGACTGGGCATATAGAGTTCACTATAACAACGACCCAATCTGACCTCTGTAGAGCTGTAGAGCTATCTATATGTCAAGATTCCTGAAAATTGATTTTATGATTTTTGCAGAGGTAAAGCTTTTGTATGTCTCTACTGAATCAGTTGTCAAAATTGTTCACCAATGCTTAAAATTGTTCTTAAAAATAAAAAGGGGTGTGAACAGCTGTATTTATTAGAGGAACAGGGTTGAAATGAAGGCCCATTGTACCAGTGTCACTGCTTCCCCATCTATCTCATTAGGCTCAGGTGCTGGAGCTCCCAAACCAAAGCTCCTAGGTTCAAATCCTGAATGGTCAGGAATTTTCACTATACTTATGTTGTGAGTGTGGAAGAAGAAAGTATAAAAAATTTCAGGTTACATTTAGGTGTTTCAGAACAGTAGCTCATATGAAGGAAGTTGAATTCTATAGTATAAGTATCTCAAACTCGGCATCTAAGCACCATTTGGATTGGTTATTGGACAGGTTAAATATCATGTAATGAGCAAATCAGAGATATTGTTAGAATGTGGTGGTCTGTTTTTAAAGGGGCACCCAAAAAAGGTGGAAACTTTGTCACATGAAAAAGCTTTCATGCTTCAATTTCTTGTCAATTCTCTACTATTATCCAATGAAATGTAATATTTTTGATGATTTAAAGATAATTATGGTCTTTATGATATTAGAATAAACTCCAAAGAAGGGAATTAATTAGCTCCAACAGCTCGTTAAAGTTAATTAGCCAGGGGTGGAGGCGGATGCGGTTGCGGTGGATGCGTGCGGTGTGTACATTTGCAATGGGAATCTATGCAGATAGTGTAATTTTTCTTGTTACTACGTTTTCCTGGTAAAAAGTTAAAACATTACTTGATTAATAAATTTTTGAATTGCAGAAGTATTTATTTCAAATTATAAACGTGGTTAATTTCCTTGTAATTAACGACAATATCTCGGTGATGCGCAGAGCGCTGCAAAGTACAGTAACAACGGTGATTGAATGAATACAAACTTAAATTCTGATTTGCAAATGAAACACTCTTTCATTAAATTGTCAATTATATGCCATTTACATGTTAATTATATAATCCTACTAAGCTGTCATTACATAAAGTACTGTAAATGGTACATTGGGGGCCCTTGCTAATACCATTTAAGTTCACCACCCCAAATATGAATCCATCAAGGAGTAATCTGTAGCTGTTTTTGACTCTGATGGATAAGCTTATGACTCCTAGCTTGTGTATTTTGAAAACCTGTAAATACCACAAGAGTTTCAATCTTGAACATCTTCATAATCTGACATTTACTTTTCGTTGTATGTTTCTTTAAACATTTTGACCACCCTGTAGATGCTTACATGTATATTGCATGTTGCACATATTTATAAGGGCTGCACCTTTTTGACTTTAAAGTGCTATTCAAAAAGTATGCAGTTCTATTCTGGGAATTGGAAATGCTACTATAGGACCATTCACCATGATAAATCCCGCAATTAGATATTGGCAGGTTATTCATACTACTACTAAACTAATGTATCTACATGTACCCACCCATGTATGATTTTATGAGCTGTTATTGGCACATTTGATGTTAAACATCAAAAGATTAGTTCATGACTTGCAGAGCACAGAGTATGCTTTAGAGAGAGGGAAAATTTTGTCAGCACACCAATTGGTAGAATATTTATTGTCCATGTATTATAACCATCCTATTTTGGACACCCTAATATGAAAATGAATGCAATTTTGACTTATCACACATATTAATTTCAGAAATTAAGTCCTGACTTGTACCAATGGTATTTTAATGCCTTTTTTTGTGGCTGACTGCTGAATAGGGGAGATTTGGCATTAAATTGATAAGTTTTTAGCATCATTTTACCCACCACCATGTCTAGTCAAAATAGCATGATCACTGGTGTTGCAAGTTATACTATTCCTGGGGGGGAAGATCCTTCTTTCTTCTTTTCATATGACGCTTTATTTCAACTTCACTTAGTGTGGAAGAATAATCTAATGTAAGTAATTTCACTTTTTAGTACTTTTCTTTTGTATCACCCTGTATAATTTTAACACACCCTGAATATTATCCAGACTTTGCCAATTTGGAATCTTTAGAACATATGCAATCTAAAAATGTGAACTTTTGTTATAGCTTGGATGCAAACTTTGGAATACAACATCAAACATGTAAAAGGGGCACATTTTTGATAAATTGCAAGATGACGCAAATGTGCCCACCTCAAAAAAACATGACCTGGATATGTTTACACAATAAAAAAAGCACTATTGATTGGTTACACCAGAGAGCTATCTCATTTTGTGTCCTGTAGATGTAAAGTGTATTAACTGGTAGGGCCTAGGGTAAGACTCCTTCCTTGGATCATATCACAAATGTTTAATGAGAAAGAATTTTTTTGGCTAGAGTGTTTTCTGTGAATAATTTACAAGTTTGATGAGAAAATCAGGACGAAATGTCCTCATCTATCCCTTTCTTGAAGTATGGCCGGTTGTTCGTTAGTGCTTTGGTCGACGTCCATGAAGTCAATCCACGCCATCTTCTCATGTATATTCATATTCCTATAGAAAAACTACACTCGGTGAATTTATAATTATTCAATAATAAATATCCAAGTTTGTCTCCGGATACATTTGTTGAAAGCCACAATGAATACATGTGGGATTTTTTTATTGAATAATTTGCTGTCATTTCACTCACCCCATATTGATAGTAAAATACTTTTGAGCTTTGCATTTCACTCTAAAGTGAAGTCCTCTTCTCATTGGACATTCAGTGTACGTCAATCTTTGTGTGTGAAATTTCACTCTTGGGAATTTCGCTTCATAAAGTAATATGTTGAACTTGAAAGTACAGGGTGAGTAATAAAAAAAAAACTTGACCCAGATTGTGTCCGCCATTTTGAATTTTTAAATAAAATATATCTAAGATATGTGGGACATCATAAAGCCTATTTCATTACTTTAATTTGCGGCAAAGATAATTCCAATCTGATAAGTATAGGCCGAGATACAGTCCTTTTGAATCAAGGAGTCATAGCTTTTACCCCTATCCACGGATCCCACTTTGAATGCACGGTGGCCCAAACAAAATGACTCCCAACATGGATGATAAGGGCATGTCTACGTTTAGTCAAATAAAGTGGTATATTAAGGGTTGTAACATATCGTGATAATCGTAAGTTTTTGTGAAACACTCTTTTTCCAAGATGTGGCATATTTTTGGGTGTACAACTATAGACAATCTTTAATCTCAAAGCTTTCACGATGTCTGTTCCTTCATATGGATGATTCTTCACTCCTCCAGAAACAGCTAGCAACTGATATATGTATCATGTTAATTTATGTTTCAATGATTTTTATGGTTGATGAGGACGTAGAAACTTTAATGCATCGATGATCACTGTTTACTGAATTTTGTGGGTTTTACATAGCGTCACATTATTCTGCAGTCATAATAGCCCGATGTTCTTCTGGACACTGATTGCCTCGCTGGACGCCGTTCTCTTGTAATGTACTCCGTGGACAAGCGCAAACAGACTACTTGATTCAAACACTGTAAGCATCGGGATCTGATACCCTAACCGATGCGATGATCTTGCCAGCAAATTGAAGACACGACCAAAGCTTTCAGATGATAACACATATGTTGACATATGTATCTTAAAATTCAAAATGACGAACGCAATTGGTCCAGTTTTTTTTTTACTCACCCTGTATTTATATTTTATCAGTGCTATCTCGTAAGAAAGAGACTCAACAACACCCATTACAACCCCTATAACCTGGGACCTACCTGCTTATCTTGGCATCTGAAAGCCTATTTTGACATTTATTTGGAAGATAATTATCATGCATATAACTAAGTCAATTAATACACTGTAAGAATGTTGGTATGTTTTATAGAGATAATATCTGTACCCTAGAAGTAAAGAGTGATCAATAAACTCTCACACATCTCACAAGGATGTCTGGCATCTGTTGACTTATACTACGGTATTTTGTGTAAGAGTTTGTTTTGTTTGCACATTGTGCACTTGTCTTAATTGCGCGCCATTAGACTGCCCTAATATGTGTAAGTGTCTTGGCATAAGGCTCGAGAATGCTGTGCAGCGCATGATATAGAAGCCTATTTTGATTTCGAGAATAAGGTATGATTTTGGGAACCGGGACTCTCTTTACGACGATTTGAACCCAGGCGATACCATTAATTTTAAGTGGAAGAACGAGGCGGAGGCCGATTTCTCCACGCAAAATAATGGGTCGCCGGTTCATTCGTCGGAAGAGAGTACCGGTTCCCAAAATCATACCTTTATTCTCATTCTAAACAGCTTTAACATTTAACTCATCTTTTAACCCCATTTCGCGATGCTTTAACTTACGGCTTAAATACAACAAGAAGGACTGTCACCACACAGTGACAACAATCGAACAACCCTCTGAAACGCACTATCATACCCAACGAGATGCAATGTTGGCAAGCGCGCGCGAAAGTAGCAAAACGCGGTATGACGCGCGCGATTCAACCTAAAACTAACTTCAATACTCAGCGCGTACTACCTGGGTCAATTAAACGAATTGACCCTGGCATCCACCAATGAAATTGCTTACATTTTCACCGCTGTTTAAGAATGGTCACATAAAGGTTACTCTTGTTGTGTCCTGTATGAGTCCATCAACAGACTACATAGGTGTAGTGCCCAAGTCATCCGTCGTGGGAGTGCAAGAAAGTCCATATGTGAAAATAGCTGGCCATGTAATCATCCTGGTGCTGCCATGTATTAGATAACAGTCACTTTTTCTTTCTTGAAGCATTTGCTCTTGAAATTATTTTTCAGGTGACAAGCCCCGTTACTACTGGGCCAAAAGTCGAAGTGAATTCGATTGAGTCGTCATCGATTTCACTTTTTTCCTGAAGTGTAAACACGCACAGTCGTATCGATCCGAGTCAAAAAGTCGAATTCGTAAGTTGCTTTTTAGCAACTTACTTTTGAATTAATTCGAATAAGTCGTCATTGTATTTGAATTTTTTGCCGTCTAAACGAACACTTAATCGATTTCATTTCTGCTGGTCGTAACAAGTACCCGCCAGTCTGTCGCATTTCTTCGGCTTATCACCAATCAATGCGTTGCTTCTAAACAACGAGCATGCCGGTAGCGCGGTCCATTAATAAAGACTTCGGACCCTTCGGCGTTGTTTGTCTTTCGTTTTCCTTCCTCTCTAATACTTTTGTTTGGCCGTTAGTTTTGAGACCAAGGGTTATCATACTTGGCCTAATTTCACAGAAAAGCTAACCACCAGGCCGCCGAGAGCAACCCTTTAGCATCTGGGCCCGCCATGTTTGAAGATCCGCTCTCGAAATCTCCGTGAACCTGCAAGTCAAACTTCTCGATAAATGAGAGTGCCAACAACGTAATTATTTTCTGAATGCGATTCGGAAATCGTACTTTCAGTATAAACACTACTACT
Organism: Ophioderma brevispina; assembly: GCA_023653785.1. Lineage (NCBI taxonomy): Eukaryota > Metazoa > Echinodermata > Ophiuroidea > Amphilepidida > Ophiodermatidae > Ophioderma > Ophioderma brevispina. The sequence goes on from JAMKCH010053722.1 coordinate 6,348, forward strand.
AAATTAATTTATGCTAATCCCTCTCAGTCGTAGTAAAAAATAATCTCGAATTCAATTCGACTTTTTCTCATATTGTAAACGTGCTAAGAGGCACCTGAAAAACATTCAAGAGCCGACTGACCTGACAAACGACAACTATTTGCACTTATGACTTTGTTGCACTCACACATTTGACGTAACTCCTGTGCCTCGTGTGTGGAAATAGTCTTGCAATCCATACCAGGGACTAACAAGACGTATGACCAACTCTGTCCTGCATAGGATAGCCTTATGTTACGATATTGCTTTTTTGTTTGATTCCCCTACAGGCTGACTCTGAAGATTTCCCGATGAGGGGCGTCACTCAATTTCTTTCAAAGAAATCATGTGTTTTGGCCTTAATGTTTGTCCATATACTAATCACTGTGTGAAATTTACTAGCTCAAATGGAAGCCTTCATATAGAAACTCAACACAACTTGTTATAAATTCCAGATCCGGATTTTTGTTATACACATAATCCTATGGCACGGTTTATACTGTGCATACTTGTTTACTGCATGAAAATGAAAATCCGCTTCAATCTTTGACTTTGGAATTAAGCATTTTAGTGACTATCTTTAGTTCTAAATGATTATTTTTAATACTACTACTTACTACTACTCCAAAAATCATATTCGATATCTCTGGTCTCTGTAAAGGCATTCCATCCCCTGATAATTAAACAGGCGTGAAATGCATCCTATCCGATAGGGCCCAGACTTTGTTTGATTTGAGGCTGTACTTGAAGAGCGTTGGACACTGTCAGGGGCAGCTGCCTCTGTGGTATGAACAATACAAAGCACACAGTCACACCTATAAACAGAGTAGGGCTATCAATTTGTGTAAGCTGCTGTAGTTTTGTTCACAAGAAGTGGAATATGGCCGCTGATGAAACTACTGAGTTAAGGTTGCAACGAGAGATTTCACATATCGGGGTGTCCAAAAAAAAAAATCGAAAGTCTGATTTTGGCCCTGATGTAAGGCTTCCATCACAAATAACCCCATCTGAAGGATTAAGGCTGAGAAATGTTTCTTTGGGTACAAAATCGTTTAAATTTCTAATTGTATGTATCAAATCCAATTCGGCCTATGTCTTTACATTGAAATATAACCAAATCAATACCTGTTTTCTCTCTTTTAAAGACATTTTGTAGATAACACAAGGTAATAAATCTATTTTTTTTATTTTTTTTATGTTGTTTTGTTATTTTATTAATGTTTAATTTGGGTGCCTCAAAAATCTCTAATTGCACCTTTCATAATGAAATCTATAACTACTAAAAAAAAAATATATCGGTCCTTGTCTGCCCAGCTCAGCATTTCATTCCATTATGCTTTGACATTTGGGCTGATATTTAGCATGACGCCTAGAAGGTAGGGGAGGACAGTCGAACATTTGGTTTTAGGGATCCAGGGTGACCCAAATGGTCAAAGGTCATTTAGAAGTCAATTTGCATAGAAATGCCCTATTTGTCTGTTTGGCCACCAAATTTGGTTAAAAGAACTGCTTACCTGAGCACAAAACAGATCTGAGGTCAAATGTCACACACATAGGTCAAAGGTCACCCACAGGGTATTTCTTCATTATGGTTTGGGACTTTACGACAATCTATTCATTTGAATCTTGTATGAAGCCTTTACATATTCGATACAACAAAGTTCATGTAAAATGGGTTCAAGCCATGGTTCAAGCATTTTATTCTGATGAACAAAGTTGAGCATTTCAGCTGTTAATACAGCTTTTTAATTTTTCCATCGAAGATGGTATAAAATCGGAGTGGATGAAAGCCACAACATTGCAAGTTACCCTAGCATATCAGAGCATATGTGCAGCAAGCAAATGATTGGCAGAAATCACAGTCATGCACAGAGTTGGGTGGTTGTCTCATGTAGCAGTGCAAAGTCCTCTGGTTCCAATTATTTTAAGAATTAAGGACATGGTATATGCCTACTAGGAAATTCATCTACATTTCCTAAGCAGCTAGAAACAAAACTTTTGATTGGATGACAACCCACCCATCACAGTGGATAACTTCTCAGTTCATTGACATGTAATGGATGATCTGACCCATGGTCTTGGAGAGTACCATTATTTGTACAATTCCCAGATAACACACACTATGAGTTACAATATGCTCATCAACCAAGGGCACAGTTCAGTGGGTTGTACTTGTACATGCATCGACATGAACTGATCTTGTGTATTCTAGGTATCATTTATTATACACAAAACTCAGGGGTGGTGTTTTCTAAATACACCTGTGAATGAAAGCTATTGAACTGTGCCTATTGATACTTCGTTGCCTCATAGTGACAAGCGTTGTTTTAAAACCTGTTTCCTTTAGTTTGAATTTTGTAATCTCGGTGCAATGGACTGTGGCTAAAATATTTAGAATCTATTTGAAAAAAAAAAAAAAAAAAAAACACAAAACAGATCTGAGGTCAAAGGTCACACACATAGGTCAAAGGTCACCCACAGGGTATTTCTTCATTATGGTTTGGGACTTTACGACAATCTATTCATTTGAATCTTGTATGAAGCCTTTACATATTCGATACAACAAAGTTCATGTAAAATGGGTTCAAGCCATGGTTCAAGCATTTTATTCTGGTGAACAAAGTTGAGCATTTCAGCTGTTAATACAGCTTTTTAATTTTTTTGATCTAAACACATCCCCTCCAAATGAATTTGTACCATCGACAATATCCGATTACTGACAGGCATAAAAAATCAGACTATAATCAAAATTATTATAGAAACAAATTTTGGCCAAATTTACTTTTTGAAACATGCTTGAATTGCTCATCCAATTCCCTTTCCAAAGACACCAACTATCAAGATTTGGGCCAGTGGTTACTGAGATGTGGTGTTTTCAAAATCGCTGAGTGTGCCCATTTTGGCCAAAAATGTGAACAAAATGCATGCCATAGTGCAAAAACTGTTGGGCCGATGAAGCTAGCTTTTGAGCTAAATTACCCTATGAACCAATTATGAGCTAATTTGAAGAGGGTCGGGTGTAGCCCATTGGTGATTAGAAAATAAAGGTATAATTTTTTATCCCCCTGGCTTGAAAAGCAGAGGGGGATATTGCGAAGGCACGCATGTCCGTATGTATGTGTATGTATGTGTATGTGTGGTTAGCTTTTCTAACCAAGGTTAGGTTTTCGTTTTTCAGGTCTCCATCGAAAAGTTGAAGTCTGATTGAAACCAGACTCGGGGTTAAGGTGTAATAGGGGTTCTTTCATATGTGCATGATGTCAAAGGTCATGGACAAAGGTCAAAGGTCATCTGAGGTCATGTTCCAGACTGCCATCTTGCCAGGGGGGTGACACAAGTTTACTTGCTGTATTTTTTGTATCATGTCATATCACACTGGTGACAGCATTTAGAACAATGGGATGCAGCTGAGTTGTTAAAATGGTGCTGTCGCCTGTGTGGTATGACATGATAGATGGTATGAAAGAGGCTAAAAACAATACCTTTATTCTCATTCATAAACATAAATGTAATATGTAACCTATTTTATCATAATTATGGGAGTAATAGAATCTGAATTCTATCGCCTCTACTGCCCATGCGGCACTTTGATTGGATAGTTTACTGCCATTACAATGCCTTTAAATAGTGTGTTACGCAGTTCTTCATGTACATCACAAACATGCAGAAATACATTTAGGTCTTACAGAAGATTTGT
>JAMKCH010053723.1:0-10012 GCA_023653785.1 Ophioderma brevispina
AATGGGCATTTGCGTGATTTACAGCATAGTCTCCTTGATTACGGAGTTTTAGCTATCTGAAACCGTTGCCTCAAGTATTACAGCAAATAATAAAGCAATATATCATCTTACTAATATCTTACATACCAATTACATGGATAATTTCCTCTTGGACTCGGCCCTTTCCTTTAACGGATTGTATTCTTACGCACAGGAAATAGACGTAAAAGAAAAACAGTATTCAGGTGTAATTTGAAGTGAAATCCAAAATCCAGGTTGATTGGTGGTGGTTAGTGTGGGGATTTGAAAATTTGGCATTATCCGATAAGGAGACGAAACCAAATTCGGCCTAAACATAAAGGCTGACTGATCCTGGACATGACCTGCCTCAAACTTTCGCCGAGCAAACCATACATGGCACAAGCAATACGTTCCTCCAGGCTAAGGTTGGCTTAGGGTTCTGATTAAACGTGGAACACTTAAACTTTAATTCCTCCATTTCCTCCCTAAAGAATCCTCAATAAAAGGAGTTAAAGTAATGAAGAAAACTTAACAATGATTAACTTGCATGAATACATTGACAAAACTTATATCTTGTTTTTTCCTATAGTTTATATTCGGAAGTGACATTCCTTTTTGAAGTACCACTGTTTATCAGTTTTGTGTGAGAAATGTTTAATCGAAGTATGGTTCTGAAAAACAAGTTGAACGAAGGGTGAAGAGAACAAAGATGGGTATTGATGAGGTAAATGGCTAAAGCAATATACTCATGAAAGGAATGATCGAGCTCACGAATACGAAACTGTATATTATTAAAGCAAAAACAGGAATTTTTTATCCAAAAGTGTTTTAATATCCAAATTTATTAGATTTTGTTACAGTTGTGAGTTATCTCTAAATAATATACAACATTGGGTTTGTGGCAGTGGTTCTTCTGACCAAGGTTGACTGATTACAAAACTGTGACTTTAACAAGATGACAAAATACCCCTTTAATCGGTGAATATAACCTGTGACTCCACTCTGGTAACACTCCTTGGGTTGGGCCAGTGGTTCTTTGATCAAGATGGTATTCATAGCAGATTTGTGACAGATTTTCAAAGAACGCCCCTTTAATAGCCCACATGACCTTAGACCCCCATCTGTGGGCAGCTGCATTTTGAACTCGCTGAACCTTGGTCAATTCTCTTTCTGAAGGCATAAAAGCAAGGAATTGCAGGATCCAGCCTGATGTAACAAAGGCGTTGACCAATCTTATGGTAGATTTCCCACGGTACTGTCGAAACTGCCAATTTTCCTTATTGAGAGCCAAGCAGCTTTGCATAGCTGTTTAAAATGATTGCCTTTAGTGATGACGTTTAAGATGGACACCAAGGTTCCGTTGGCTTTAGCGGAGGAGGTATAACAGAATTGCCAAGGATCACTAGATGGCTGAGAGGTGCTAGCCGATCTGCTAAATGAGAGCGAAAGTACAAAAATTCCTTCTCTTGTCAGTTAAGATCAACTGGTTGGATTTACACCAGAATCTGAGGTCTGCCAGGAAGTTTCAATCTTTTCTTATGGCTGATTCACGATCCCGAGGGTGGAAAGTCAGGTAGAACTGGGTGGCTCAGCATAAAACAACAAATTGAATACCGGGGGCAGTTATGATATCGGTAGTGGGGTACTAAACAAGATGAAGTCAATCGATCCAGTAACCGAGCCCCTCAAATCAGCTCCGGAGTCTCAATTTTTGAATCCGGGAGGGCACATACCCACCAAAAAAGTGTTTCGTCATGTAAAATGTACCATTTTAACTCGAATGGCCCTCTTTTAAAAGGTCGACAAACGTACGTTTTTCAAATTTCATGACAAAATTGACAGTGTTGAAATGAACTTTTGACAAAGCTTAACCAGGTGACAAACTTAAAACATGTTTGGGGTGAGATGTTATAATTCTGAGGCTTTACCTGGTAATCCGGTTTTAAAAACAGTTTTTTTTAAATAATGTTGGGTCTATAGTCCCCAATGTCGATCAAACAGTGTTAATTAAACTATTATTAACGGTTTGAATTTCGGATCAGGATGTTTTTTAACACAGTGCCTATGGTATAAGGTAATAGCCTGCACAAAAAAAAAAATGTATCATCTCAGTCTTTGACATCACTTCTGAAAGTGTTGATTAAATTTTACTAAAAGTTGATTGGAAAGGGAACAACCATTGGTTGAGTAACCAAACTTAGTCAAAGTTGAGTAAGTAAAACCTTACGCATGCGGAATATAATAGGTTTACAACTTTGACTAAGATTTTCCGTAAGAGAAAACGGTGTTCCCTTTTTAAAGGCACTACCAGTGATCCAGCCTGAAAAGTGGGGGTAAAATTTGAAATTTGAAGGAATAGTTAAAAAGTGAAAGGAATAAGGTTTTTAGACATTGTTTAAGTTATCGTTTCCCCAACTTAAAAATTGACAGAAAGGGAGAAAAAAATCAGTTTCAAAAAATTGAATCTTCCATTCAATTACGTGTTGTAATGTGTCCGTACGGACAGTAATAACTAAAATATACGATTTGTCTTGAATTTGGTCTTATAAGGACATCGCCGGATAAGGAGAGAAGAGGCCCTCTATAACATCATAGTTAAATTTCAACCCGAAATTTTGATTTGGTGTTTTACGAACTACTTTATCATGAAAGCAAGGTGCTTTTTATCACAAATACACTTATATCAAGAAAAAATGAGAACAGTCTGACAAAACTTCAGGGGCATGCTCTCTGGAAAAAGAAAAGTTAGAGATGCCTCCTGCCAATGGCCATTTATTACTTCTATGAAGAAACAGGAAGCTGTTGCAGCCTGCCCTTTGTTATGGAGCGTGTACGTGACGATTGATAGACCTTTTGTCCTGCATACGCTCAAAGAGCTACAGGAGGCAGCCTTTATAAACAATGACCCAAAGAAATATTAGTTTATGTGCTCAAGATTTGGATTATATAACCGTCTTTTGCACCAAGAAGACTCTGGAATAACAAACCAATGGCCCTTGACCCGCTAATTATATCATGAACAAGTTTAACTATATATAATCTAATAACATCACTCTCATGGCGCGTTCATAGCTCCATTCGCATGTACTGAGCAAATACATTCCTTGTATTATTTATACTGCCCAGGACAGCATGGTCAGCTGTTGTTACTATGTGGCTCATCCAAGGGTACTGAAAACTGAGCCTTGGTAGATTAGAATCTTAGCATGATACCGCTAAGGATGTGGTTATGGTTGGTATGTAATAGGTGGTTGTTGGTAGTTTTTGGAAAATTCCATTATTGTTCCGGACCCCCCAGAAAACAAAAATGCAAATGAGGTCGTTCCCCCCCAAGAACCAGAATGACACTATATATAGTGGTAAATAATAGAGGCACCTGCTTGCAAAGGAGCATTGTGGTTCTGGGGGGGAAAAGGGTTCCAAAAAGTGGAAATTCCAATACCCATTGAAGCCCTGTATTATAAACTTTACATAAAAACCGACTTTTTGGGAATTGATGTAAAGTATGATTTTGTAAAAACCAGCAAAAAGGGTAAACTTTGAGCGTGTCGCTTTATAATGCAACACGTTTCAAGTTCATCCGTTCTCATGAAAACATAGAGGGCGCCATTCTATTCCTTATCCGGCGATGTTCTTTGCAGGGTATGTTAGAATACCTACATTCGTTAGTAACATACACAAATCTGATTTTGGGGGCCCCGCCACCGAAGAACAATCTCCTACATTGATCATATCTATATGGTCACGTGACATTCTTAACGGTGATTGGTTAAGCTGGTGCATAGTGATAGCGTATTTATTACATTGGTTATGCCATTATTGCGTATTTTAGCCCATGCATGTCGTTGGTATTCGTTTGGGTCAATGGTGGTTTATTGAATTGTCTCGGGACCATATGGCACAGCACCAAAGTGCATACAAAAAAATTAAAAAATAGTGCACAAAAAATATCTTAATCTGCCTGATTAAGTGGTAGAAACATTTGTTTGATGGTTTGATGGGTTTTTCACCTGATTTGAGAGTTTCGACGCGTCCTTGAAAAACATCTCTCATGATCGTCATGGGCTTATTCGAACTGGAGCACTGCGTGATATAGGCCTATGTGTTGTTGTCTGCATGAATATGGGTGATCACATGCTTTTGAAAGCTCGTAAAATCAGGGGACTTTGGGGGTCTATGAATCTGTCTTGGGGGCTGTGGTCAAAATGTAACCCTAAAAACACAATTTGACCCACTGTTTCCAAAACCCCCGTAGCCTACATCACACATTTTTATGTCCACTGCCTGTAAATGGTCCTTGTGGTTGCACCACAGTTACCCCTTTCTCAAGGGGCAGTCAAAGGTTCAAATTTCCCCAAAATGGTCAAAAATACGAAATGTTGTATTCGCATAGTTGATCGAGTTTCACTGATTAGAAACTCACTGGCACAAGGTTGAAGTGTGGTGTAATCCAATTGTGGTGAAGTCATGTAATGCATATGGGGTCATTCCATCAGGTTAGGACCTCAAAAGGTGACATGCTCTGTATCATCAAACGTATCACACTTTTGATACGTTATTTCATGTAAGATGCCCTTTTGTGTGCAAGAAATTGACAAGTTTTGTAGACTACTCATGTGTCTTGTCCGAGGTATGATAGAAACATGCTGTTTTGATGGACATTAGACACGGTGTCGGTGTTACGTCCGAGTTCACCATTTCGCACGAAATTCTTCATTTTGTTAAAGGGGCCATTTCGTGATCCACACCTCGTCCCTCCCGATTTACCCTCGAAAAGTTTGAGATTTTTATATCATCTTAACCGTTAGCCTTAGTAAATCCATGTTGTACCCAAGTTCGGTCGTATCTGTAAAGAAATTTGCAAATTTTGTATTTTTCTGTCAGTAAACGGACAGAATCAGCACATAGGCCTATTGACCGTGGGGAAACAAGCATTTGCTCATAACACGAAACCGCAAGCTTGGGATCGGCTCACATTTTTGTGAATAACTTTTCTCAGGCTATCTTGTGAACATGAATAAAACACGGGTGCTGGATAGACTCATGAAATGCACTTTAACATTTTACAATATGAATTGATTAAATATTTTGTGTACTAATGAAAGAGTATGAAATGCACTAAAGCAAGTTTAATTTTTTGAAGTTGTAACCAATAAAAGTGAAATGGGTAAATTGGTTTCATTTTTGCGGTGACCATGTTAGTCCACATTTTTAGATACCTATGGGTTTTTGCATTTGGTATGTGTCTGCTATGTGTGGGGATTTACAACCACTACTGTACACGATTTTGAATGGTGCAGTTGGTGTCGTCTAAAGAGCCTACAAGTATTTTGAGTTTTGTACTTATTGGTCATTCCCTTCCCCTCAACATGTTACAAATTTAATGTAAATATTTATGTCACACAACATACACTTGTTTGACACAACTGTTATGGTATCAAAAGGTGACAAACTAGTGCATAAATGGTACAAACTAACTATATGTATATATTTAGGGACACACACTGCACAAGAAAAAACTTAAGTTGTGGTAAGAAATTACCAATATACCATCAAGAAACTGAAATGTGAACTCAAATGCTTAATAATTTGGCGGACGTAACTTAGACGCCATGTCAAAAACAGCACCCATTGGCAAATATTTGCTTTATTTGGTCACAATTAAACATAATTCATCTTTGTTTGGTGACTTTTATTGCCCCATTTTACATCTCTTGCATATGTATTTATTTCTAAATCATTTTTGTTTATTGAAATATGTTCATATTTTATATTTGTCCAATTTTTATATTTATGTACAGTGCAATGAGATGGAAATAAAATAAAACCTGAACCTGAAACCTGATTTTAACCCATGTATGGTAAGAATCGGGGCTTGTTGTACCCGCGGAAAAATGGGTCTTTCACCTGATGGAAATTAATAGGGTATATACGTGTATTGAACTTACAAAGGGGAGAGTTTTTTTATAAGGGCATTGTATTGGCAATATTGATCGCAATGGGGCAAGAGGGTGTCAAATTTACGGAAGAAAACGAACTATTGATATTGATAATTTATGTTTTTTTGTGCAACGGACCAATGGTTGTAACTTATGGGGGTATTAGACATGTGCGTTACTTTTTTTTTTGGTCTTATATTGAAGGCATAGATTATATTAGCCTGGCATTTCGCTGAGTAACGTATCTTGTGAACGTATCTGGTAGTCTTTTTCTTAATTGTGCCGTTATTGATAAAAATAACAAAATAACTTAATATCTTCACCGACTCATAACTTATACCTTCATACTAAAGCATTGCTGTGGGTTCTACTTCAAGTATCCACGGCGTTTAGCAAGAACACAGCGGGAGGTAGGTAAAGTATCTGGCGCGGTATGACCGTAACAGGAGGGATTTCTCTCATTACTAGGCCTGGGAATTGTTTCTTCAAACAGATTTTATGCAAAAACAGTATGATATAACATTGAATTGCCGATTTATACATGTTGGAACATTCTTTCTACCGTTATTTTTGACAAATGTTGATCAATTGAATTATGGTACAAAAAGAGTTGTTTAGCAAGTGAAGGCAAGGTGTTGTTTAGAGGGTTAAATGTTAGCAATTAAAACCTTGGAGTTTAGAAATTAAAACATGGTGTTAGTATTATTAACATTGGTTGTTTAGAAATTTAAACAGTTGGTGTTGAATTTGACCTGTTTAGAGATTAAACGATTCTAAACGTTTAATCTCAAACAACATGTTTAATTTCTATAACACTATGTGTTTAATTTCTAAACACAAGTGTTAATTGCTAAAGATTTACCCTCTAAACACACCTTGCCCTCACTTTCTAAACAATCTAGAGTGTAACTTATCTGGCTGCAATATTGCGGACATGCTCTCATAGAACTCTGCGGAACTTAAAATCCAATATTATCGTGTTTTAAACTTTACAATTAGGGATAATAGAGGCTGATTATGCTGTTTGCTGTTTTTAGCCTAAACTCTGAAACTTTAGGCAGAATACGATTTCATCAACAAACATCACAGAAAGATATTTGTTGTTGAAAACATTCTATATATATAAACAATATGAATTACTGCCGTATATAGTATGTCACAAAAACTATGGATCAGGCCTAGCATTTTAAATTATGTTTTTTTTTTCCTTTCATTAATGTGGCAATGAAATCATAAGTGAAAAAACAAATGACTAAATATAGAACGGAGTTTTGCGCGATCGCGCAGAACGCGCAAAAAATTGCGAATTTTTGGGTCTATCACGTTTTTGGTCCATCGCAAATTTTCACGATTTGTTAAAAAAAAACACCTTTTAATGTAATTTACCAATAACAAACACAAACTGATATTAAATCATTATTATGCACACGTCGGTGAAAATTGATGACTCACAAGGCTTCCAATACGTGCCCAAAATATAGTCCAAATGTATTTATAAATCATAGCGTAGAACCTTACCTTCTAACCTTTGATTCGTTGAACACGGATGACCCGACCTATTTTCCATGGTGAAGCGTCATGATATGGTTGCGCTCGGGGCATTTAAAACAATAATAGGGAGCATTGCTATCAAAGATATAACGACGGTATTTTTTTTATATTTGGGTCTGTGTTCATAATTGGTTTATCCATGGGTAATTCTTTGGAATTAAACAAAATTCGGACTTCGGCCGCGTAGGAATGCAGAAGGATGACAACAAACAACTTCCCACATTTTGTTGTTCAGGGGCAAGAGGGGGATGTCACGTCATCCGGGGCGGGATCCCCACTGGGATTCCCAAGTGCGAAAGTAAAGACTCGGGGAGTGTGGCAAAGCTCAGCCCGCGGGCAGGCAATCTACATCTGATTAGAATATTGATTGGGACTAAGAAGGGAAATAATAACAGGTGATAATTGATGTGTTCTTGACATTTTTCAGCCGAGATAAAAAGTAAGAAATAGGATATCAACTTTGGAAGTTTGAACAATGTTTTTGCAAAGACTTTTTCGTGTCCTGGTTGCTAGCGGGCAAACATTAGGAAACGCATTTTCGCACTTTTGGGACTTAAAAAAATCGCACATTTCAAAATAGGGCCGCGCATTTTGCCGCTTTAAATCGTGCAAAACTCCGGTGCCTAGACAACATTAATAGATAGTCATTTGTCTTTCACACGATAGTTTATTGTGTTATCAAAATAAGAAACAATTTCTACTACCTATTTCAATTAAAAGATTGGAAAAGTGTATGCAATGTTTTTTCTGTAATGTTTTTGTTAGGTTAAAAACCCAGCTTTGTCCTGGCATGTTCCTTTTTTTATGTCAGGCATATCTTTGAAGTGTTGCAGAATTAAAGATAACAAGTTAACAGATTTGAACACGAGTAAAACAAGATTAAATTAATAGTACATTAGCACTAAAGTACTTTATTGGAATCAATCACATTTTAGAGGGAAAACGGTATGTCGCATGCATTGTTTGAAAAAAATTCAAAGTAGGTATATTATAACTGCAAATGCTTACCTCCAAGCTATTTCCATGAAAAAAATCATCTCAACAAGTCAAAAAAAATGTAGATATGTAGGCCTACTCACGCACAGGACATAAATTTTATAAAATTGAAGGGTTTTTTATTGTGAAGAACCTGTGATGATATAAAAGTTACACAAAGTTTTAAAAGTTTTCTTAAAAAGAGTTATTTTTATTCATTTTCACCCTAAATAGAACATGCATTAGGCCAACATGATGTTCCATTCTCAGGCTATTATCTTATTAGCCGGTTTGCATTTGTTTGCTTTTTAGGGGCTCCGAGGGCGCACCATTAGCTGGGCTTGGAAGCTGTTGAAGCGGTCCGGTAAGTACGATATCCCTGTTTCTAAAATGAAAAAACAAGGCGTAAATTGAAACCAGCGCTCCATTTGAAAAATTCTCAAGGCTGGAATAATACCGAAAGGCATGGTGGGAAAAGGATACGGTCCATAGCGGGATTGCGGGTTCACTTTTCCGTATTTGCCAGCACCGAAGTAACCGACAAAACGTTCAATTTTCTCGTAAGGTTCTATAGGTTCGACAATTACGCTACATATTCAAAACAAAAACATAGTAACGGACCCCTGATGCAAAAATCCTACAGAACCCCCACCGTTTTCCGGAGATATTTGAAGTTTAGTTCATTTGCATGCATTCGTAGACGGACTGATAACGTTAATGATCGCCGCAGTACTACTTTAGATAATATCTTGTGCAGTTTGGACAACAGAATACACATCTTCCGGACTGCTTGTATGAAACTTGCTAGCCAAATTGCGGGATGTTCTACGTTACATCACGATATATGTTGCATAGCGGATGGTCAAAATATGTGGAAAAATATGGAGGCGTTGGCTCGAGCTTACCCGATGACCTACAAATCAATTCTTTCGGCAGAGAGTTAATCAAGAAGAAGTTCTCCATTTCCTTGCGAAATTTAAGGAAGATATTTCAAACACAGTATAATGTCTCCCCCACGTAATACGCATCTTGGGTCTGTGTATTGGACCGCGTGAGCCCTCTGTCTTCCATACCTTGTCACCAATGAGCAGATTACACGTTTGGAAAGCAAGTTCCTAAATGGCCTAGCGGGCTAAGCATTAATACCCAAGTAGTATTTTCCCCCGGTTGGTCAGGGTTCGAAATCGGTCAAGAAAGATGATTTTGTTTTTATTGATGTATTAGTTGTGTTCTGTTTGAGCTGTTTGTGACCAGGAGATGTTGCCATGTTTTGCTTTTTTCCCCTTTGCCCATTTTTTCTTCTTTTTTTTAACAACAACACAGCTGTAAAATTGAATCACGAAGTGGGAATATGTAGCCAAAATGAAAATAATAATATGAAACAAAATTACTATGGAAAACAAACAGAAATAAAATTTAAACATAAATAAAATACAAACTAAAAAATTCAAAAAGAAATTACAAGTGAACCATGAGTGAAAAAAAAGAAAACGCTAAATCACAAATAAAAGGAAAAGAACAAATAACAAATAGATTTTAAAAGAAAA